>JARHVA010008896.1:292500-403462 GCA_037957365.1 Torreya grandis | reverse complement strand
TATACCTCTTGGAGCTCCTTGAGCTCCACTAATGGCATAATTGACATTGAGCTAGATATTTTGTATCGCTAATTTGAAGTTCTCAGTCATCTTGACTTCTTGAAATAACAAAATATCCACCTTATTGTCAAAAATGTAATTCCTAAATTTTTAGACAAACAAAATAAAAAGACAAAATTAAATTAGAATCTTTATTACTAAATCAAATAAGTTGAATTATTCTATCCCTAATACCTATAAAATATTTAAAAAAATAAATGATATATCCTTTATATATATATAAACTCATTCCTTGATAATTAAAGGCAATCATATTTAACACTAAATTTGAAGAGTTAGTGGGCTTCTTAGATACGTAATGGAATTAAGGAGTCCATTTGTCTTATAACAAAATGTCTTTGTCGGATTAAAGTGGCATAGAAATCGTTGTGGGAATCTTTAGTGTGGTTGGAGTTTATATGAAAGTCGCATGCTATCATTAATTAGTATGGGTGTCTCGAAAGAAAAAAGTATTTAACTTTATGTAAACATATTTATATATATTAAAATAAAATATATATTAATTTTATTTTCAAATTATTAATGCTAATTAAATAGGTTGTAGTTTAACGATGATGATGTTGTAAAAAGTATTATTTAATTATTCATTAAAATATAAATCTTTGAGATTGAAATCGTACTCTGAATAAATTTGATATAATAGATATCCTTTAGTCTTTTAATTTTAACATCTTATGTGAAATATTTGAAGTTGTTACTAAACTTAATGAATAGAATGACATTCGGTAGCTATAATTTACGAGTATAACCTTAAATGTGTTGTAAAGTATGATATTGTACTGTAATTGAAACGGGTCTTCTAATTAAGAGTTGTATCAGGGCAATTATATAATTAATTTATAATTTTTTAAAGGTTAATAAGTTGATTTGTAATTTTTTTAGAGGTTATATATGATTGAAAATTTATGTTTATAGAGATGGACTTTAAAATTGAGATAAAACTCATTTAAAAAACGACAAATGTAAAATATATCAAAAATAATTTAAATTGACCAAAAACTAAAAATGATAAGTGAATTTACATACACTCTCTAAAAAAATTGTGCATTAATTATTAAGGATGATGATTTATTATATCATTTATTAAAAGACAATTTTTTATAAATATTTAATGTATACAAAATTATTGATAAATAGAATCAACTCAATTCTTAAATAATTTTGACAAATAATTTTTTTATAATCATAATAACATAACCAAAAAAAAAATAATTTATATATACACTTAACACTTTCACTATATAAATTTAAAACATGAACATAAATATTAATATCTATCAACTAAAAAGATAGAAAATAATATACTGAAATGAATTATACAATAATATTATAGAATAAAATCGATAAAATTAAAGTTAAGAAAAGACGAGAATAAAATAAAATAACGATTAAAAAAACATATAATCGACAAAAAGAGGTTTAAAATAGACCTGAACTAGTAAGGCCAATTACCAAAAGTGAAGAGGAGGACTAGATTATAATTTAAAAAGGGACACATCAAAAGAAATATCGATAATAATTTAAAAATGTTATACAGTAAAATATAAAGTTTAAAAAGCAAAATAAAATCAACAAGAGTGCATTTTCCCTCAGTAGTCTATTCACGTCTAATTCAAACATAAAGGGAAAATAGTCATTCTATAAGGACATGTAATATTATTTTTTTAATATAAAGATTTTTGTTTTAATTAATTAACTTAATCATTATTAAGCAGAGGATTAAAGCATAAGCACAAGGTAGAGTAAACGGTACAAAGTGAAGAAATGCCAATAGTTTCCTTTCCTATGCTTTCAGATTGTGCATACATTTATTTTAAGATCATATAAATATTAAATTTAATTTATGGGTATATTTTTTAATTTTTTTTGTATATTATTTTAAAATTGTATATGAAGTGATATTGATCTTGAGTTTGAATCAATTAATTGATTCGTCCGATTTAATATATAAATAGGATTAATTTTGGCTGAATGTAGTATTTTATTTTAATTAAGTATAATGGGTTCAATTAACTTTAATTATGAATATAATTGAACCATTCACTTGATTTATTTAAATAAATATGTAATTGGGGAGAATCAAGCCCAAATATGTGTTAATTGGTTGTAATTAAGTTTGCGAGGTTTAATTAGTTTTAATTATGTACATGAATAAACTAATTACTGAATTATTTTAAACATAATGCACATAATTAGTGTTAATCAATCCTTAACTTATATTATTTATGTAAAAACCTTCTAGTTGAATACTAGAAAAATGATCTAGATTTTTTTTTCCATGTAATTCAATTCATCCTCCCAATAATTTCTTAACTAATCCTAACGACCCATATTTAGAAATAAACTACTACAACTATTATAATTTAAAGTACAAAAACTTAGTTTTCCGTTTCTAAACAATCCATGATAACATATTAAAATCAACAATCTTTTGTTTAACCTTTTTTGATAGGTTAAGGGGAATAACGTAATCAATTATGGAGTAAGTTATTCTAAAAGCATGCCAATTAAATGAATTCAGACTTCACAATATTTTGATAAATATACTAAATCTAAGAATATACCAAATATAGAAAAGTACAATGCTAAATAATATTCTAAACGCTGTAATACAAAGGAGAAATAATACTTAGGTCAATGATATATAGACAGATATGATAGGTACAAGTGAAGAAGAAGACATATTCATGTTCCACCTTGATCCATCATATTTTGAAAATTAGCTTTATGTCAGTGTGGACACTACCGTTGAAATCTGGATAATACCATTGACACATATGTCTAGCTCAAGATACAAACTCTTTTCTGGAACAACCACCTATTCTTGTTAGGGTTCATTGTTTATTTTTAGGTTGTTAATTGATATTGTATGCATAGGTTCTTGGAATCAGTCTTTTTATCAAAACCCGTAATCCTTTGATTAGGGAATGTTACCTTTAAAAACATGGGTTAGTGGGCTCAAGTGAAGTTGAGTTGACCTCAAAGACTCATATGTCAATGAGTGGTACGTTATACTCTGAAGAAGATTTTAGGCCAATATAGTTCTACCCCTTATGTGGCATTGTGTTTGAATAATTGTGTAATATGCTATATGTGAGTGCACGTAGTGATCTAAATTATAACTTGATAAATATTTCTCATGGGGTTCTCTTTGTATCACTGACCTATAAGAAGACTACTCCTATAACTGATTTGGAAATAGGGAAGAACATGGTAATACAACTGAGTTGTGCAAGTGATTTTAAGTAGTGTAGTGTGAGCTTGAGAGGTGATTGCTTGGTATTTGTTAAATGGATAATGAATGAATTTTAATTTATATTTATATCACATCTTTTGAGATAATATCATGAGAGGGTTAAAGAAGACAAATAGGCTAACCCATATATGTCTAAATATTTTAAAATTTGACCATTTGAAAGGTAGGAACACTAGCATCATATTTGAGACACTAGTGTCCAAATCTAGACACTAGTGTATTGAAGGGTAAAGAGTTAAGGATTTATAACTATCTATGTAGGATAGAAATCAAGTTTTATGTAGACTAAAGTTTATAGGTGAACTAGGTAATTATAATGTTAGGGTTATACTATAGGATAATCAATTTAGGCATAGTGAGATAGATAACACGAGCCTTTCGGTAAAGGGAAGGTAATAAACTAAAAGGTTGAGCCATGATTGGTATTTGTCAAGTGTACCAATAAAGTATATCATATAAAATCAGATTTTAGTATTTACACTTTCCAAATTCATTTTATATATAATTCAAATTCATGCTCTCATAAAATCATTCATTCTTTCCACAAATTAGAATATACATCTATTTTCAATAAAGAGATTAAGCATCCATAAATCAATATTCTTATTCATCCATTTCCCAAAGTAAAATTATCAAATTGATATCTCAATCTATGCTAATCTCATGATTACATCAATTTTCATAGTTTACAGGACTTCATCTTTTCAAAATAATACAAATAGAATACAATCATTTGTCCATGATAAACATACAAAAATATCCATTCTTCTGAATGCAACATTGAAGATGTAGATGATCATCATTGAAGTCATAATCTATATAAAAAGAAGGAGAGCATCATTGAAGGCTTAAACCTCCAACTACAAAGCCTTTTGGGTTCCCCCACACCTCTCATCTACTAAGAGTGGCCCTAACCTTCATTATAAAGGTATACATAAAATTAAAAACAAAGAAGAGGACAATGTGTATACAAGTCATAATTATTGCTAGCTCCATATAACACAATACAAGCCTTGGCAGTGAACATGGACAAGAAATAATGTGTCTCTAATGTATATAATAATAGATAACAATACATTCCTAATATATATACACTATGTATACATGTGTATGGCCATAAGACTTAGGAATTAACCAATCCACCTTGTCACATATAGACTCAATATTCCACTATAGAGTCAATTTGAAACTAATGGATTTACACAACCCAGATTGTAATCACATTCCTAAGTCCACAACCCATTCCATAGGGTGTACCTAAACCTATCTATTTTAACAGTATAATAGCAACATAGTGATCTCTAAAATGTTTTATGTGACCAATCTCTAACAATTGTGTGAGGGATAAGATATTGCACATGTCCCATAGCATTTACACGAGATGGTATCACCCTCATACTTAACCAAGGATTATTTTTTAAAAATAGTTCATCTTATTTTAGATTTGGTGGTCTAAACAAGTTATAACTTTTTAATAATTTAAATTGTATAATATATGTATAAATTTAGGAGATCTAAATGTAAAATTTAGAGTAAGATTGATTTATTTCACTTTATTTTCAAAAAAATAATCAAAAGGAGATTATACTTAGCTTGTTTAGAATTTTTCCTAGTTTGTGACAATGTATTGTCACCAATAATTCTCTAAAATGGGGTTGTGGTCACTCAAATCATAAAGATAACTATAAAGACATTCTTAGACATATTTAATAATATGCATATGCCTATGGTAACAAGATGCATTTATCCTCTACTGAACCTATCCTTTTGAAAAGTGTTAGACTATTCTATCATAGATCATTGTGCCTACCTATAAATAGGTATTTTATGAAAATTTAGAGGCTCATTCATATGTGTATGTTCAAATTTATCTTCTTGCACCTTGAAGCCCTATTCATATGTGCATGTTCAAATTTATCTTCTTGCACCTTGAAACCCTATCTCCACTTTTGACACTTACTTCACTTTAAAAAATAGGTTAGATGGGATGGGTTGAGTTGACCCTAACCACTGCCCCACTGAGTAGCTGATTAATGCTTACCTTCTAATACTTTGAAGAGGGCTCAAACCACATGTAGTTATCCCACCTAATTATGTGTGTGATCTATAGTGATATACTAGTATGCAGTGTAATCATGTGTAGCTTTTAACACTTGAAACTTATGATTTTGAACTTACAATATATTAAGATTTGGCTTGATAGTTTTTCCTTTGAGCATTTTCATATTTTTATTCCTTTGGGTAGAGCCTAAAAGATGTGAAAATGTTTTATCTAGTATGCTATATTCTTACTTAATAAGTTCTAGATCAATTAAGAATAGGATTAAGCTTGACATGTTTATATATCTAAATCTTTGGATAATTTTTATTTAAACTAACATAAAAAAAACATGTGGGCCAACTTATAGGAAGAGTTTGAATATAGGAAAAGATTCGTTAGATAAAACACAAATGGATTTGGCATAGGTGAATCCCTTCGATAATTAGATCCATTTAACTATGGCCAAATATTTCTAGGATATATGAAATAATGATCTAAGATCATGCGACACTTTTTTTAGGCTAATGAGTTATTTAGGCAAAAACTAGGGAAATCATTTATGTGAATGACATAAATTTAGAAATGGCAAGTTTGTAAGTAAATAAATAACCAGGAAAGAGTGTGATAAATAGTCATATTTGTACACACAAATGATGTATGTTAAAGTTTGGTCAAAACTAACATTGTCAAGTGTCTAATACCAAATTTATACACTTTTAGTCTAGTATTGAAAGTTATAGATTAAAGGGATAGAATATTAAATTTTATACCTGAGTGTAACTGAAATGGGTGCCTTATGGTAAGTCTTGAGTATTGAGCTTGTTCCATGTATAACTTGCAATGAAATGTGAAAAAATTAATTTCTAATTATGATATAAAATTTGAAGTAATAATTCAACATACTTTAAATTGAAAAGGTGATTAATGAATACACCTATAAGTATGCAAACTGAGCTCCCTCTAGATTCATTGGAGAATGGTTTAATTAATCCCTAAGGAGATGTCGGTGTTAAAATCAAGGTTTTGAATAATATTCCCCAACCCTAATATGAGATGGAGAAGTGCTTAGAAGTTAAGTCACATAGATTATCAACCATATTACTCATTATAATTTTTTGATAATGGAACCCAACATGGGTTCCAATAAATATGAGTATGCTTAAGTACATCGAAGTATGTCTAAATCATCTATTTTAGAAAAAGTTTAGATTCAATCTAAGTATTCTTGAGTATCCCTGAGTAAGTCTAAGTGAGTATGAATCATCCACTATAGATGGAATTTATATTCAATTTAAGACTTTGAGTATGCTTGAGTGCACCTTAGTAAGTCTAAGTAATTGGAATGACATAATATGTCACTCAATATATAAGTAAAAACATGAGTAATTCTAAGTCAATCTAAGAATTGAATGACATAAATTGTCACTCAATCTTATAATCTGTTCATTTTGAGTCATATATCATGTGCCATTATATCATAATATTTGTGAAATATCACTCATTATCATATATAATGTCTCACATATTCCATAAATATTCCCCAAATGTATGTCAATATTATCCCAATTTATGTCAATTTGTAATAATTTGTGTCAATTTAAATCAATGTGTGCTTAAATTATGAATTATCTATGTGATTTATTGATCCTATAAGAGAAGCCCATTCTATATGCCCCCTTTTTGAGGTGAGACTTGCATCCTATGAATTAATTATCTCAAAATAATAATATTTATATGCATAATGTTATATATAAATATGTAAACATATAAACTATGTGATAACATGGTTAGATTATGTCATCATAAAAATATTGGATCATTTGAGCACATATGAAACATATATCATAGGATATATAAATATCATGTCAATTAGATATAGAAATTAGGTATACAATAGTAGTCATCATAATAATGATAGTATAAACACTAAGTAATGACCATGCGTGATATGTATCATGGCATGACACCCAAGTATTTTAATGCATGATATGAATCAAAAAATCACAAACTCAGTAGAAAATCCTGTAAGTATCTACATATAGCACACAATGTCATGGCCATGACACATAAAATCAATCATATAAACATTCATGATAACACATAATGTCACACATAATAATAAATACATAGAGAAAGAGTTATAAAGTGTTCATTAAATGTCACACAAATTCATAGAGAAAGTCAAACATAAAATGAGTCACATAATGAACACCTAATGTCAAGCAGAGACATAGATAAATAGAAAAACATAAAAGGAGTCACACAATGAACACCCAAGGTCATGTATAGTAAAATTCACACAATGTACACTCAATATCACATAGAATAAAAGTCATATAGATAATAAATTATGCAATGTTATAGACAATCAATGATCATACCATGTAGCATGCAATAACATCAATCATGTATAGAATAAGCAAGGATACTCTACACAATCAATGTATGTCCTCATTAAAGATAGTAAAAATATATTAACCATAGAATATATCACTCTAATTAGTATATAGAATATACATTCATGTGTAATTAGCTTAAGTATCTCAATATGATCAATGGAATGATCGTGTATATATATATATATATATATATATATATATATATATATATATGTACCAAGATGACCCTAGTGTGAGCATACCCCCAATGTGTGTGTGTGTGTGTGTGTGTGTGTGTGTGTGTGTGTGTATACACCAAGATGACCCTAGTGTGAGCATACCCCCAATGTAGGAAAGGTAATGCTTAGGATTAGAAATTCATTGCATCTGAATATTTATGTTATATGTAACTTGTATGTCCTACAACCCTCTCAAGTATACCATAAAATGCATGTACATAGAGAAACTAGATATATAATTTACCATTTATGTGGTAGTTCATAAATGAATCATGTAAACTAGTAACACATATCATGCATATGTCCTATTTTTTTTTTTGAATATTTTTATTTATTTATTTATTTTTTAAATTTGAGTTAAATGAAACTCAAAAGCCTACAATTGCATCAATTAGATGCATAAAATCATATAGAGACTCCAATGATAACTTTTAAAACTCTAGATATAGGATCTCATCACATGCCCATATGTCATCATCATATATTTGCATATCAGTCAATTTTTTGTTTTATTTTGATCTTTATCTAATTTTATGCATACATATTGAATTTTATTCAACTATATTTGAGGGGTCATGATCTATCTTATGAGATAATTTTGTGTCATGTGTCTTTGAGTCCTTTATCTTTTGGTTCCCATTATTTTGATCATGTCAAATCTTGATTGGATATCCTTCATACCAAAAAGATATGTATTAATTTGGAATAATTATTGTATCTTGCATTTTTTTAGCCACTATTTCCAAGTTTGACCCACAATTGGTTGATATTGTGCATAAAAAATATCAATGTACCAACAACCTTTGGTCCAAAAGCAATTTATAATGTAATATTTTTTTAACAATCCAAAAATGTATAATGTTTTGTAGTTCATTTATGTTATAACCTAGTTTTTATAAGAAAGAAATGATGCACATATTTTTCCCCTCTTCCCCATTAATCTAAATCTCTCACTGATAATTACCCTTAATGTACATTGTAATAGTCAAAATTTCATGTCATGAACACTTAAATTATCTACATTCTCTTTTTCTCTATTGATTCATGTTAGCTAGTTTTATCACCTAAATTTTCACCCTAGATAATGTTTCTCAATCCTTCTCAATTTGGGATAACATGGAATCACCTCTAGGTGTGGGTAACCTACTTGAAGAGGTTAATTTCTAGATTATGGGATAGCTCCCATGCACAACACCTAAATCTGATCACTAACCTATTTTATTAAGAGGAAAAGGGGTAGAAGAGAATTGAAATAAAATTAAAAGTATGGAGGTGATGCACCAAAGTTAACTCCACTATTTTCTTACACTTACACCATGGAAAACAACTACAAAATTGATCTCAACACTCAAAGCCAACCCTTCTATTAATAGTTCTTCAATATGAAGGTAGGATGCAATGTAGTATTTAAGGTAAAAGCTTAGGATGCCTTATAATATAAAATAATAGTCTTTCTCATGCTTAAAACCATACAAAGCTACTAGATAAACATCATATGACCTGCCAAAAGGAAAATTGCTCACATAAAGGCATGAAGGAGATGGATGAATGTAAGAAGCAAACGATCACTTATAATTCAATAAAAAAACCATATCAAACATTGATGTCAGATTTGAGGAAACCAAAATTAGTTTTAATTCTTATTCCACAAGTAAAACAAGTATCAAATTTAGTAGGGATTCACCATACCAATTTGGGGATGTCTACATTGCCAAAATAGGATAAATATATAAAATGAGGAGGAAAGGAGGAGGAGATAGATGTAGGAGGATTCCATGATGACTATCAGTTGGTATGTCAGTCATTTATATTCAATAAGTGAGGTAATAAACTTCCCAATGATCTCCCTTGAGCATGTGTCTATCTTATAAGAACTATTCTTGCACAAGTTGGCAAAGAGACTCTTCACCTTCTTTATTCCAATTGAATGCTTGATGCTGCTTTAACATAGTTTTTAAAGGTTTTAAAAGGTTGGAAAAACCAACTATGAACCTTATAATGAAATTTTTTTTTCCAAAAAAACTCTGCATTCCCTTCTTATGAAATGGTAGAGACAAGGCCAAAATAGATTTCACCCTTTCAGGGTCTATGGCTAGCCCTTCCTTAGAGACAATGTGGCCTAATAAATTGCCATCATGAACTAAAAAAATACTTTTTGGGATTCAAGAACACCTCATACTACCTATACCTTTCAAAATTTGATCTTAGAAGGAAAGTGGTCACTATCATTCTTTAAAAAAATAGTAGTGCCATCAAGGTAGATCAACACCATCTTGTTTTTCAAACCTGGGAAGGCCATTTTTATAGCCTTTTGGAAAGTATACCTTGCATTAGATAACCCAAAAGGCATCTGATTATAGGCATAGGTACCCCATTTGGTTGTGAAGGTAGTTTTTTATTGATCTTATTCTTTCACCAAGACTTAGTTATAACCAGAATATCCATCCATGAGGGAAAAACATGTTGATCCTACAACCATTTAAAGTATTTACTCCATTAAAGTTAGAGGGTATTGGTCCTTCAATGAAACCCTATTTAAATCCCTAAAATATACACATTATCTGATTTCCCCACTCTTCTTCCTCATAGGGACTATATTATCAACCCATGAGGGGTGCTTAATATGGGAAATGATGCTTGATTCAATCAACTTGATCAACTATTTTTTCTTCAAGATTTAAACCTTGGGTTTATAGGTCTTTGTCTTTGTCTCACTAGTTTTGCACTTGGGTCTAGTTTAATGGTGTGTTGAGATATTTTAGGGTCAAAACTTTTAAGGTCACCATAATGCCATGCAAAGACATCTAAAAATTAACTACATAACTAAACAAAATCAAACTTCACAGCCTTGGTACATACCTTTCCTAGTTTGAGGAGTTTATCCTTAAAGATGGTAACTCTCTAAAAATTCTCCTCATTTGTAGACATACCTACCTTCTCTTTTCTCATTTGATCTTCTTCATTAAAAATGATTATAAGGGTGACCAATACTTTAGGGAGTTTTTTGGACTATAGTTTCACTATTTGGTCACCATATTGTTGTTGAAACTTGGCCTAATTTTTTCAGGAGAACTCAGCTTCCTCACATAGAAAACATGCAATCTATTTGTCACTCTAAAAAACTTGCTAACTTGTATTATTATCTAGGATAGATGACCTAATCAAAAATTTGATATGTGGTTGATATTACTCAATCTTGACATCATTTGGAATGTGATAATGTGCCCCTACTACTGCCAACCTATCATCATAATTATTATTTTCTCTTGGGGTTTATTTCAAGTTTAAGGCCTCAATGTCTCCAATAATGTCCCAATTCTTATGCTTGTATGCCTTCAATAATGGATTATTTTTACAATTCTATCCTATAACCTATTTGGCTACTAGTTCATTATCACCATAGGCTTGTAACTATATTATACCTCTTTTCCTTGCCCAGTGGAGGCCATGAACAAGTTCTTCATATTTTGAGACATTGAAAGAGAAAACAAATTAGAACCTAATGGAAGAAAAGTGCTTCTCCTTAGAAGTATAAATAATCATTATACCCACCCCTATTCTATTTTTTCCCCTATTCCCTCTTAATGCATGAAATAGACTCCTAGACTAGTTTATTCAATGTGTTTGAAAGGATCAAACTCATGATTTTTAGTACCCCATTCATATAGATAAAGATTAGATATGCTATCAATAGGTACCATAGGTTCTTGATCATTAGGATGGTCTTCATCAACAGTGATAGTGAAATTCATGTTATATGTGCTTGATATATAAGGTTCCACATGAAATTTAGCTAAAGGTTCAAAATTGATTGAAACCTTAACACCATATATAGTCCTAAATACCATATAGGACTAGTTTTAAATCAACTATCCCCCTAATCTAGTAGTAAAGTCCCTTGACAAACATAGTGCAAAATGAGGTGGTACATATACAACTACAACATCTTGTGCAATGGATAAATTAGGACAAGCATGAAGGGTAATTTGAAAACCTTTGATGATGCCAATTGACTTAATTATTAATCCATCTAATTACAACACACCTTTAGAGTTAGGTTCATATTTCATATTTAACCTATCAACTACTTGTTTGGGCATGACTGAGGTGCTTGCCCCACTGTCAATCGAAAAGTTATGAACTAATGAGACTCCAATGATTATAAAGAGGTAAAAATGAGGATATATATGATTTATCTATTATATTTGGCTTCCCATCATTAATATTTAATGAATTTACTAAAACTGCCCCTCTTTCACTAGCTTGCTTTGTTGATATGTTAAGTTTAGATAACTCTTCTTGTAACATGTCTCTTTGTCTTGGGATGGCCAATGTGTCCCACATTGTGAAACTTACATGGGACTTATTAATATTATCCATGATGTTGATGAAAGAGACACTAACCTTATCTTGTCCACTAGTAAGCATAGAGTTACCTTGAGCTTGTAGATTTTGATGTATGAAGGAACCTTTAGATTTTTAAAATATTTGATTTAACTAAGCATTAGGGACTATATTAGACACATATTCACCTTGGGATGTTGGAGAGTTAATTTTTGGACCATTAATTATCTCTTGTGCATCCTCAAATTCTCTTCTCTTTGACCTTGTGTTTGTAGTTATAGGATTTGAGTCCTTATTTAGGTACCCTTGATAGTTCACTATGCATGAATCTTATTGAAGATAGTTAACCAAAGTGGGTTTTTATTGAGCATTCACTCCATTTATTTATCCTTCATTCAGGACCTTAACTTGATTCATAGTATAAATTATTCCCCATTGTGCCACAAAATATTGATTGAATGCCTCATTTGTATAGGTATATTTATCATGAGGTTGATCCCCTAAAATATACTCTTCATATTCCTACATAAGATTACTTTGGATAGGTATTAGGGATTTTTAGGTAGAGGGATAATTTGGATTATGACTACTATATGGTATATTTTGAGTTAGTTTCCCTTACCCTTGATAATTTCCTTGAAAAGGTGGTATATTGGTTTGATAGTATGGATAGGATTGATGTGGTTGATAAGGGCCTTGTTGATATTTCCATTTTTTTGTTGTATAGTTATTATGACATTTTGATTTTCTTAATCAATAAACTTAAATATTTATGCATCATTTTATTTTCTTAACTAATTTGGAGCAACTTTTTTATGTTTGGGCATAGTAATGGGAGAAATAGTTTGCATATGGGTTTGTATATTTGGTAATAATGACATAGGGGGTCTTGGAGATATCTTCCTAGCCTGTATAAGACAATTCTTAGATTTGATAGAAATTTCATAGGCATTAGGTAGTGTATCCCCTCCCATGGATTGCATCATCATGGATATATCGCTATTAAAATCCTTGAGGTAATAGAGAAATACATGATGTGTGGTAGGCCTCACCAAGATTGAGATTCTATCCCATGTTTTTTGAAATCTAGTATTAAAATCTTGTAGAAACTCTTGAGGGAGCCTCTTAATGGTGGTTAGTTGCTCGGTCAATGACAAGTGATCACTCTTGTCTTTAAATCTCTTTGTCAAAAGATAACCCAATTGGTCCCATGATTCAATTGAATTAGGAGTCAAAGTACCATACCAATCAAGAGCCTTGCCCTTGAAGGAGATTTTCAAAAACCTAGTAGCCACATTATCTTGAGTAGAGTTATGTATATTGGAATTTTTTTCTATATTCCTTATGTGTTCAGTAGGATTAATAGTATAATCTCCCGTGTAATAAGGAACACCCTTAAGGGCTGCCATAGGAATGGCCTCATAATCTATAAATGACAGAGAGATTTGACCATTGAAGGCAACAAAAGGTAGGTTTCTTTTTGTTTCCATCATATAAATTGGACCTAAAAAGATTCTCCTTATAGGTATATGAGAATCAAAAGACTTTTTTAGTAAGGTATGTGTATTAGAAAATCTTCTTGATTTGAATAATAAGGTAACTCTAAAAAACTCAAAAGGAATACGTTTAGTAGAATATATTGTGTTTACCTTAGGAATGAAATTGGGGCACTAGTCTATAATCAAGAGCCAATGATTAGTGTAGTTTCTAGATACTACATGAAGGAGGCTATTAAAAATTCAAATTTGTCAAAACTAGCATCAATCTTAAACAACTTCTTAGACTAGAGGTCCCATTGGTTGTGCTAGAACTATTATCATTAAAATTTTCACCCTAGATAAGGTTGTTCAAACCTTATCAATTTGGGATAACATAGAATTACCTTTAGGTGTGGGTAACCTAATTGAAGAGGTCAATATTTAGATTATGGGCTAGCTCTCATATATAACACCTAAATATGATCACTAACCTATTTGATTGATGGGAAAAGTGGTATAAGATTAAAAAAAAAAATTAAAACTATGTAGGTGATGCACCAAAGTTAACTCCACTACCTGATTACACTTACACTATGGAAAACAACTAAATATTTGATCTCAACTCTCAAATCTAACCCTTCTAACAATAATGATTCAATATGAAAATAGGATGAAATGTAGTCTTTGAGGTGAAATCTTATTAGGCCTAATAATAAAAAATAATAATATTTTTCATGCTTAAAACCATACAAAGCTACTAGATACAAATCATATGACCTACTAGAAGGCAAATTACTCACACAAAAGGCATGAAGGAGATGGATGGATACAAGGAAGAGAAATATCACTTATCATTCAACAACAAAACCATATAAAAAATTGAATGCAAGATTTGAGGAAACAAAAATGAGTTTGAAATATTATTCCATAGGTAAAACAAGTATCAAATTTAGCAAGGCTTCACCATGCCAATTTGTGGATGTTTACAATGCCAAAATAGGCCAAATATATAGAATGCAAAGGAAAGGGGGAGGAGATCAATGTATAAGTATTCCATGATGAATTTTAACTAGTCATTTATCCATTTATATTCAATAAATGAGGTAAAAAACTACCTAATGATCTCCCTTAAGCATGTGTCCATCCTGTAGGAACTATTCTTGCATAAGTTGGTGAAGAGACTTTTAAAATTCTTAAAGAATCATCATGTTTGAAACTATCTTTGGGGATTAACCATTTTATTGACACATTAATATTTTCAATAAATGTTCCTTTTAATGCCTTACCATGATCACTTCTTCATCATGAATAATCTTCTTTGTTGATCATACAGGCCTATTGAACATCTAGACCTAGTTGCTTGACACCTATCATATGGATGGCCATGAATGCTTGAAAGGGACTTGATAAAATAATTAATGACATGTTTAGAAGAATATAATTCATCTTATTCTATGATTTAGACTTCAAAATAACTCAAAACTTTCTATTCTTGACCTTCTAGGTGACCATGTCACTCTCCAACTATCACATCCAAAACTACCTTCTTGATACAAACCTATAAGAGTAATTTCATGGGTAACTAAGAGAATTTTTGAGGATATAAATCAATACATAATACAATCACCTAATTTTATTAACCCTATTTTTTAAAATTATTTATTATTGTATGCTTTCTCTAACATTGCCACCATATCTGCCATGTTGATGCAACAGAACATTAAAGGTAATGAGTAGGGATTAAAGACTATGAAGAGAGGTATACATTCATATAGAGTTAGGTTTTGGAATTCATAATAAGTCTAAAAAATATTATACATATGGTGTCAAACAATAAGATACACATTATGGAATCCCACCTAAGCATCAAAGACTTCCTCCTCAATAGGGTCTTGAATGAGAATGCAGACACCTAAAACTGGCCATCGATAAAATTCAACCAGGGTTTTTGACCAATTTCTACCAAAGTGCACAATTTGGCTTAAAAACACTAAAATGCATTAAAAGAGTTTAAATTTTTATATTCAAGTGCCAATTTTTATCAGGGTATCATTAAATGGGGTAATGCACTTTATGAATAAACTAACTTTGATTAGATCATTTTGAGTCAAAATGACATTTTCACACTTGGGTGCTCTAGATTGGTCTTTTTTATCAATTTTTTTGCATGAGACATGTGCCTTTATTATTTTGTGTTGGTAACATCCTAAATGGGAATATGGTTTTAACACATCTAACACTAACTTCTAATTTTGATCCATTCAAAATTTGAGCCAATAATATAAAATTTTCACCAATTTTATTAATTTGTGCACAAATTGCCAAGGTTAAATATACATAGCTAAAACTGGTCATCAATAACCTTCAACAAAGCTTTTGACCATTTTCTACCAAAGTACACAATTTGGCTTTAAAACACTAAAATGCATTGAAAGAGTTGAAATTTTTATATTCAAGTGCTGATTTTTGCTAGGGTATCATTAAATGGGGTAATGCAATTTATGAAGTAACTAACATTGATCAGATCATTTTGAGTCAAAATGACATTTTTTCACCTAGGTGCTCTAGATTACTCTTTTTTATCAAATTTATTGCATGATACACATGCCTTTGTTATTTTGTGTTGGAAACATCCTAAATGGGAATATAGTTTTAATGCATCTAACATCAAATTCTAATTCCAATCTAGTCAAAATTTGAGCTAATAATACAAAATTTTGACCAAGTTGATTAATTTTTGCACAAATTGCCAAGGTTTTGCTTTGAATTTGACTATTCATGTTTAAGGATAATTAAACCAAATCAAGAGCAGAAGTTAATTTTCCATAAATTTTTTTGAATATTTATTTTAGAAATTGATATTGAATATTTGCATCATCAAATGATATCATATCTTGGAAAGACATCCCTAGGCCATAAATGCATAAAGTATCTCATCAAACCACCCCATGCCTCATTAAGACCCTCTCATGCCTTATCAATGCCTCCCATGCCTCTTAAATTCCCCTTATTTCCAAATATTTATGGGGGATATTTATGAAATTAATTACATAATTTGGATTAATTCATGGCCACACATCTCAATCTTGAGATGGACAGTCATGGTTGATCTTAAATCATTTTAAAAATCGATAAATAAGATGCCTTACCTATTGAATTTTAATCTTGGATAATGAAAATTTATAATACACAAATAAGTCCAAAATCCATTGCAATTAGTGTTATAATGCCAAATTATATAGCCAAGACAAAACCAAACATGGTGCCAAGGAGAGATGAAATTAGCCACACTTCATTGATGAAGACTTCATGAGCAAAAATCAAGCAAACCACTACAACAAGAATTTTGGAGCATCCAAATAAGGTGAAGGAAGGTCTTTCTTTCATGTTTTAGTTGTGTTTTCCATTTTTGTTTTGTTAACTAAGCTCCTCGTTTGAGATAGGCTTAAGGTGTTAGTTTAGTGTGTTTTTGATTGATTTGTTTTATTAACTAACACAATATTAATCTCCCCCTATTGAAATCTTATGTTCACAAATGTTACACCCAATAGGACTTAGCCTCACAAATTTGGTCAAATTATACCCACAAGCAACCTACTAACCATTGTCATGCAAGATCTTGGAGTGTGGAGGCAAAGAAGGTAAAAATTTGAGTAAAATTTTATTTTTTTATAATCCACAATTTTGTTCTAAGGATTGTGTAAAAAGACTTGATTGTGTACCCGATTTGACCCCAACTCACCCTGATTCAACCCTAACTCAGCCCAAATCAGCCCCAACTCAACCCCAACTCAGCCCCAACTCGGCCTCAACTTGCCCTAACTCAACCTTGACTCACCACAACTCAACCCAAACTCATTCATGACTCACCCCATCTCAACCCCAACTCAACCCCAATTCACCTGCCAAATCAATTCGCTTGCCAACCCAACTCGCATGTTAACCTAACTCGCCTATCAACCCAACTCAACTATCAACCTGAGAGCTCATTTTTTGAAAGTCCTTATCTTATCCTATAAAATTATTCAAATAAGGTAGTCCTAATATTATTTTTATAGGTTGAAAGGATGGTTTGGAAGTTAATGTGGGTGTTTTAACTAATCATACACTTCAATTTGGAGTTTTAAAAAAACTTGGTTAAAATCATGCACACTTCAAATTTGGTGCCTAAAATGAATCTTTAACATGCTAAGTCTTGAATACTTTAAACTTTGGGTCTAAAACAAAAGTAGGTGCTTATTATTGTTGGGGATCAACCAATAATAGATTACACTTATGAAAGCAATAAACGCGGAATTAAATCAGATATATAAGTAACTAGAATCAGATAATAACAAGAACAAGAGATACAAGAAACCGCCCTGAAAACTTGTATTAAACTCTTTACAGAAGGAATACAATTGAAGAAACTTCTTTCTTCCACACCTCTCTCAGATGTACAGATCTCTCACTAGATCTCTATCCCTCAAGAGCTCTCTCTCTCAAGAACAATCAACTCCAACAACCTAGAATGATTCAACTCTGTACTGTTCTTCAACATACCAATATAATAAGCTAAGAAGATCTAATTCTACATATAAAATTAGGAGACTTGAGCATGCACTTACAACCAACAGTTAAGCCTCTTAAATAGGGGCTCTAAAAATAATCTTACTAATAATAGAGACGTGAACTTAAGACTAAGACTTAAACTCATCATGCAAACACTCAGTTCTGTCCTCAGAAATAGCATTCTAGATGCACAGGTAACCAATGCCGGTTCCTGCCTGCTTGCCTGTGACCGACGTCGGTCAATCCACTGCTGACGCCGGCATCTCATCAACTGCACCTGATCGACGTCGGTCACTCCTAACCGACGCCGATGACTGTGTAGACCCAAAACTATTAAATGCACTCATATGTGAAACTTTTAGGCTCCACACCTTAACAATCTCTCACTTGGAGATAAACAGTTGCACCAGTACTTGTACAGCAATATCTTCTAGCTCCTCCATCTTCAACTCAATCATGAAGACCAACAGAAGTTGAAAGAAGATTCAACTTCTCCTTTGTAACCGGCTTGGTTAACATATCAACAGGATTCCTATCTGTATGGATCTTCTCCAGCTTCAACTCACCATCTTCCAATACCTGTCGTATGAAATGGTACCTTAGTTGTATGTGCTTTGTTCTTGAATGAAAGGCTGAATTCTTAGCCAAATGGATTGCACTATGACTGTCACTATACAATCTGTAACTCTCATGCTCCCTACCAAGCTCATCCATGAACTGTGTCATCCATATCATCTCTTTGCTAGCCTCTGTGACTGCAATATACTCTACTTCTGTAGTTGACAAGGCAACAACCTTCTGCAACTTAGATATCCAGCTAACTGCCATTCCACCTACAGTGAAAACATATCCTATAGTGCTCCTCTTGCCATCCAAATCACCTGCCATATCTGAATCTACATAACCATGTAGAGAAGTATCTAAACCTCCATAGCACAAGTGCCTACTGCTGGTTCCTCTCAGATATCTAAGGATCCACTGAACTGCTTTCCAATGTTCCTTACCTGGATTGGCCATATACTTACTTACCACTCCCACTGCTTGGGCAATATCTGGTCTAGTACACACCGTTGCATACATCAAACTCCCTACTATGGAAGAATATGGAACTCTACTCATGTACTCTACCTCATCATGTGAATTAGGACATTGTTCTTTACTCAACTTAAAATGTCTAGCCAAAGGTGTGCTTACCAGTTTAACATCCTACATATTGAACTATTTCAACACCTTGTCCACATAATCCTCTTGAGATAATATCAACCTGTGATTTTTTCTGTCTCTCTTAATGCTCATGCCAAGGATTTTCTTTGCTGCTCCCAAATCCTTCATGGCAAACGTTTGAGCTAATTTCACCTTAAGCTCAGAGATATCCTGCATGTGTGATCCTGCAACCAGCATATCATCTACATACAATAATAGAATAATATATCTACCATTATCAAATCTCTTGAAATACACACAATGGTCAGATTGACACCTACTGTAGCCATGCTCAGTCATAAACTTGTCAAATTTTAAGTACCATTGTCTAGGAGCTTGCTTGAGGCCATACAAGCTTTTCTTCAATATGCACACTAACTTCTCCTTACCCTTGACCTCAAATCCTTCCGGCTGTTCCATATAAATTTCATCATCCAAATCTCCATGAAGAAATGTTGTCTTAACATCTAGCTACTCAAGAAGCAAATCCTCAAAAGCAACCAAAGATAATACAATCCATATAGAAGTCATTTTAACAACAAGAGAAAAAATCTCGCCAAAGTCAATACCTGGCTTTTGTGCAAATCCTTTCACTACCAATCTGGCCTTATATCTCTTCTATCCATT
Source organism: Torreya grandis (assembly GCA_037957365.1). Lineage (NCBI taxonomy): Eukaryota > Viridiplantae > Streptophyta > Pinopsida > Cupressales > Taxaceae > Torreya > Torreya grandis. Next base: position 383,285 of record JARHVA010008896.1, on the reverse strand, counting down.
CTCACCTTCTTTCAACCTTTAGGTCCATCTGTTCTTTAGTGTCCTTTTACCTGCTGGCAACTCAACCAAATCCCATGTTTGGTTCTCTCTTAAGGACTCCATCTCCTCAACCATGCCACGCTCCCACTGACTCTTGGACTCCACCTGTATTGCTTCTTTAAAACTCTCTGGTTCTCCACCATCAGTTAGCAATAAATAAAATAATGAAGGGGAATATCAAATTGGAGGCTTACTTACCCTTTCTGACCTCTTGATGGGTGTCTGAGACTCGTTCACAACACGTTGTCCACCCAAATTCTCTAACAGTGACCGACCTCAGTCACTTCCAAACCTGTTACTGGCCGACATCGATTCTTCCTGACCGACGTCAATTTCTGTCCTGCCGACGTCAGTCTCTGTATGGCTAACGCTGGTCCCTGTCCTGCCGATGCCGGTTCCTAGCCTGTCGACGTCGGTCTCTGTGTTTTCCTACAAGTGATTATTTCTTTTTCCCATGAGCTCATTTTGGACCATCACCTCATCCATTTCACCATTGCTCTACCCAGATTGATTCAGCTTCCTCAGCTGATCACAATACATCACTCTTTCATTGAAAACAACATCACGGCTCCTAATTACCTTGTTAGTTTCAAGATTCCAAAGTCTGAAACCAAAATCATCTAAGCCATAGCCAATAAATGTGCACCTCATAGACTTAGCATCCAACTTTTTTCTATTTTCTTTATCTACGTGCACAAAGGCTTCACAACCAAAAACTTTGAGATATGAGAGATCTACCTTTTTACCTGTCCATGCCTCTTCTAGAATTCCACCATCTAGAGTTGTAGAGGGTCCTCTATTAATCAGGTACACTACAGTGTCAACAGCTTATGCCCAAAACTGTAAGGGCAAACCAGCATGTAATCTCATACACCTTGCACGCTCCATTATTGTCTTGATCATCCTTTTAGCAATTCCATTCTGCTGAGGTGTCCTTAGAACCATCCTTTGCCTATGGATCCCATGCATATAACAATAATCTCTAAACTTATAACTGCAGAACTCACCACCATTGTTAGATCTCAGGCACTTCAATCTTTTACCTGTTTCATTCTCAACCATAGCTTTCCAAATCTTAAAAGTCTCAAATACATCAAATTTCTTCCTAATACAATAGACCCATACCTTCCTTGTAGCATCATCTATGAAGGAAACATAGTACTATGATCCTCTAATGGAAGCAACTTGAGCTGGTCCCCACACGTTTGTGTGAACAAGCTGCAACTTATGCTTCTTCTTAGTAGACCCAGTCTTGAGAAAACTAACCCTTTTCTATTTTCCAAATACACAGTGCTCACAAAACTCTAGATCTATGCCTTTTAAATCTGAAAGCATACCTTTAGACTTAAGAATTGACATCCCCTTCTCACTCATCTAGCCAAGCCTTGAGTGCCACAATTTAGCATCCACATCTGAAGTAGATAATACAGAAGGAGAATTGTTAGTAACACAATTACACAAATAGAGAGTACCTACTCTCTTACCTCTGGCCATAACAAGTGCACCCTTGGTCACCTTCCAAGATTCTGCTGTGAGAGTTACTATACAACCCTCATCCCCTAACTTTCCTACATAAATCAAATTTCTCTTCAAGCTAGGAACATGCATCACATCTCTCAACACCCATGTGTTGCCATTCTGCATCTTCAGCTGTACTTTACCTTTGCCAATTATTTTACAAGGCTCATCATCCCCTAGATACACTATTCCAAAATCTCCATGGATATAGTCACTAAAATATTCCCTATTAGGGGTAGCATGAAAAGATGCACCAGAATCTAACACCCAAGATTCTATATTATTATGTAGAGAGAATATTAAAGTATCTTATGCAATACCTGCAACCTTGGCTTCTTCTTTTCCTTCGTGTTGATTGTCCTCCTTAGGCTTTGACCAGCAATCTTTGCTTATGTGCCCAATCTTTCCACAATTCCAGCATTGTGGCTTCCTGCCATTTCTGGATTTGGATCTTCCTCTCACCTTAGACTTAGATCTTGATCTCCTTTTGCTCTTATCTTTCTGCCTCCCCCTGCTCTCAAAACTTAAAGCATTCCCAAATGTCTCTTCTGTGCTTTTCCTACAAATTTCCTCATTCAAGATAACACTAACAACATCCTCTACTTTCAAAATATTTGATGCAGATGTAGTATTACTAACTGCCATTACTAAGCCATACCAGCTTTTAGGCAAAGAAAATAATATTAAAAGAGCTTTTATTTCATCATCAAACACTATATTGATTGAACTTAATTGATTCACAATTCCATTGAAATCATTCAGATGAGTAGAAACAGATCCACCTTCATTCATATGCAAATTAAATAACTACTTCATAAGATATACCTTATTAGAAGCTGAGGGTTTTTCATACAAATTTGCTAAAGTAGTCATCAACTCTACCGTAGACTTTGCCTGTGATAAATTAGATATCAAAGTAGATGCTAGACTCAGTCTTATAGACCCCAGAGCCTTTCTGTCAAGAACTTCCCGTTCTTCATCATCCATGTCTTTGGGCTTCTTTGCAACCCCACCTAATGGTAAGTAGAGATCTTTCTGATACAGATAATCCTCTATCTACATTCTCCAATGTTGATAATTTTTGCCATTGAACTTCTCTATTCTCAGTTTACTTTCATCTGCCATTGCTTCTCCCACTCAAACAAAAATCCCTACAGAAACCCCTGTGAGAACCTATAATCAATACACACTACACAGATCTGAACCACCTGTTAGTGAAACTAAGCTCTGATACCACTTGTTGGGGATCAACCAACAATAGATTACACTTATGAAAGCAATAAATGTAGAATTAAATTAGATAGATAAGTAACTAGAATCAGATAATAGCAAGAACAAGAGATACAAGAAACCACCTTGAAAACTTGTATTAAACTCTTTACAGAAGGAATACAATTGAAGAAACTTCTTTCTTCCACACCTCTCTTAGATGTATAGATCTCTCACTAGATCTCTATCCCTCAAGAGATCTCTCTCTCAAGAACAATCAACTCTAACAACCTGGAATGATTCAACTCTGTACTGTTCTTCAACATACCAATACAATAAGCTAAGAAGATCTAATTCTACATATAGAATTAGGAGACTTGAGCATGCACTTACAACCAATAGTTAAGCCTCTTGAACAAGGGCTTTAAAAATAATCTTACTAATAATAGAGATGCGAACTTAAGACTACAACTTAAACTCATCATGCAAACACTCAGTTCTGTCCTTGAAAATAACATTCTGGACGCACAGGTAACCGATGCCGGTTCCTGCCTACTTGCCTGTGACTGACGTCAGCAGATCCACTGCTGATGCCGGCGTCTCATCAACTGTACCTGACTGACATCGGTCTCTCCTGACCAATGCTGGTGACTGTGTAGACCCGAAACTATTAAATGCGCTCATATGTGAAGCTTTTAGGCTCCACACCTTAACAATTATTTCATTTAGTCTTTTTTGTTGTAATCTTTACATGTTTTTACAACTTAAGACCAAGGGCTCAAAACAACACCAACTAGTCTTTCATTTGGTGATTAAAATTGAACTCACTTGTCAAATTTTGTTTCAATAGTTGTTTAAACTTAGAATTTGATTGGCAAAAAGAGGGATGTTACATGTATGCTCTTCCATCCATCCCCTTTAGGGAACTTTTGGAATCAAAAGTGTCATCCTTATTGCAAACATGCCTAGTCCAAGGCATAAAAAGAATGCCATTTAAAGCACTCCCTAAAAACTTGAAATAGTTTGGGTGATCTTAAAATGACCTTAAAGTCTTTCTATTAGTTATTTATTTGATTGCATCTTGGCTTTCGAGGGGGACTTCATTACCTCTCGCAAGTTATATAGGGAAGCTTTGACCTAGGGTTTCATCTCTCAATACTAACTTCAACCATTCCCACTAGGATGAGAGGTTTGAGAAATTAAACCACCTTTTAGTGTTGGAGTTGCACATGGGACATATCTACACTTTGGACATCACACTACACTAAGCAAGCGATATATGTAGTGATTGAAAAAAATATAAGACCTTTTTGTAACAAGGCAAGTATTGTGAACACCCAATTTAAGTGCATTTATTTTGTAATGTGATGTGAAAGTAATTAGGAAATTGATCCATCTAGATGTTCAAAAACTTATAAATCTTAGACAAATCCCCACTTATCATAGAAGTGTTATTGTTGCATGGTGTGCCTCAAGGTCCATGTTATAGTACTATCATTTGAGATAAGGGTGGGGGTGTAAAAACCCTTGTATAATGTGAATTTTAATTTTTAGATAAACACTAAAATCCTCTCAAATGATGTATATTGATGGATTCTAACAATACCAAGGAACCTTGTCAGTTTAGGACTTAAAGATTGATTAATTAGTTAGTTTTATCCTAGATTACAGTCTTGTCTAGAGTCAAAACTTGGTTTGAACAAATGATACAAACCAAAACACATAGTCCTCATTTTAATTTGAATAAAGATTCGTTATGTTGCCCATGTGAATCATCAATTTGCCTTGTTCAAAGTTCATCAAAACTTGGAGTCATATCATCCACTTTGGCACAATTATGTTGCCTAATTAAGTATAGACTATTACCAAAAATTGTTTAAAGTCCTTTATTTATAATCCAAATTCAAAATTGTACCTTCATAAGTTCATAGGGTTGATGTCATAATTGGGTTCACCATTTACACTAAACTCAGGGAAACTTAAGTTCAATTTTCAATTTGGGTTGAAGGCCATTTAAGACTCATAATCATTATGACCACTTGATAGACTTAAGTCATTTTGTGCTAAACACTTGCACTTTGAGCCTATACACCAAATATTTTTATTTTACCATCTTATTTTCCTTAAGATAATTTGAATACATAATTTTTTGCCTTAGAGATATTGTCAAAAATTTGAAGACATGTATGTCATTTGAGTTAATAAAGGTAGTGTTACACTGCCAAATTTGCGAGAAACCATATTTGCCTTAGAGAGTTTTTGAAACAAACAGTTTTCCATGTCTTTTGAGTAGTTTAGCATTGTTAGACTAACCAAAACATTTCAAACATTATTTCATAGACCTTTTTGCATAGATTTCAAGTTTGTACACATTTTTTAAGCCAATCTGAGTATACCTTTTGTGAATCTTTGTCTAGCACAGTTATATTGTTCACATTTGTCTAGCCTATTTGTTAAAATAACCAAGTTTTATAACATTATTTGTAAGAAAAAAAACTATCCCTAAAGTGCCTTTTGTTTCATACCTTATACCTATTTAATTGAGTTCATATCCAAGAGTCAAATGCCTAGTTTTTGTTAGAAGTTTTTAAAATATATTAGGTTTAAAATATCATCTATTTTAAAGTCTAGCTTTTGACACCATTTGGATAAGATTATTAGCACATGCCTTGTTTGATTTTAGCTTTTGATGCCACATTTGGCTAAAAGACCTAGCAACGGTTTATTTTCCTAGTTTAGACTGATTTGAAACACTTTGACCTTAGAGTTTGGCATTTCGATTTTAGGTCCATTTACTGTATCCTTTTGTATAAGACATGTAATTTTAGATAATTAACATTATCTTATTTTATCATAAATCATTGCATAAACCTTTCCATCCTTTTGATGAATCTCAACCAAGTTTGAATATCATTTGTAGACATTGTCTTTTTAAAGTTTGTATAACTCTCTTCCTTTTCTATGGTAAATATATTTACTATAGATCCCAACATATATTCCTACACTTGTAGTGGACTTATGTACAATCTAAGGATTAGTAATGTGGTTGTGAAAGAAGAAATGGTGCAAGATCCCTATGTAGATAATATTTATTATGAGATGTATTATTATCCCTCTTATAATACTCAAATAGGGGGACAAAACCAAGATCCATTAGTTAAATATTTGGTTAATATGCTATCATATTTAGAACAAGACTAAGAACAAACTACATAATACCTAGTTACGATACCTACAGTTGAAGAACTAGTTCCTCAAAAATCATACTCCATTAATATTCCTTCCATGTATGATCCATTTTATTTGAGAGTCATTTGTTGAAGAACAAAAAAGAGATTTTGGTTAGAGCCATAGAAGTAGGGGCTAAGTTTCTAGTGGACTTCCCTCATGAAAGTTTACCAAGCCTAGTAAGAATGCTTCAAAACATATTTTATAGTCAATAGGCCTCTTCTATCAATCCTTTAACTCTAGTCCAAATGATGTATTAGAACCCTAATATACCTAAAAAAGGAAAGAACCTCATAGAAGACCACTTTAACCAAATGCAAATAGCATATCAAACCTACTTGAATCTAGTGCACAATTTCAATTAGATGACCATGGTAAGTAAACCTCTTATTGAATTAGTTCCTTCAATAGGATTTTTGATAGAGTTAATTGGTTAAGACAATCAAATTTTAAACCCATTTGTGCAAAACAATTTAGTAGACAACTTGTTGCATATGCTAATTATCAAAGAAGTGTCCTTTTCTTCTACCAGAATAATGATCAAAACATAGTAGATAATGAGTAACAAAATCCATTCTAAATCAAAGTGGTATTAATACACAAACAACTATTCAACAACATATGCCTTTAGTTAATACCATGAGTGGCTCTGTAAACCTAGGCATGGGAGCTTCTACACCCCAACTTCAACTAGATACTTTATCAAGCGCATAACCAAAATGATCAGGTAGTCAACCAACAACCAATGCCATAACTCAAAAATAGAATGTGATGAATCCTATTCTTCCTCAACAAGTGACAAGTAACATTCCACAATAATAGGCATAAATGAATATACCAATATAGAAAAGGCCAAACATATTTCCACCTCTATAAGTGGTAACTAATGTTCCACCTCATCAGGTAGTAGCAAACGTACCTTCTTCTTTGCAAACCAACATGCCAATTCAAAACCAAATGATTTTTAATCAATAATAAATTCATCTTGGTTAGCGATAGGTACCAAATCTCTAACATGTATCCACTTTCCAATCAGGATTCATGCAATAATATGGTTCCATTATCTCTCAAATAATTATTAGGTAATAATTGCCTTTTTTGTAGAGCATACCACAAGTTTAGAGATAGGGTCTTGGCTCACAACTTCCTACTCAATATAAAGGTTTGAGTAGTTAGCAACAGGTCCCTATTTAACCACAATATGTATAGTATCATTATATCCCTCCATCCCAACCTCAAAATACTCCAAGTCAAACCTTCATTACCAATCCAAACTAGAATATTGCACAACTAAATGTATAATTTCAACAAGTACATCCTAATCTATGTATACATATTCTTGGTTCATTCCCAAACCAATCCAATGTTACCCCCATCATATACTGGTCAAAGTGCTTCAATTGTGACCATCCAACCATCTACCTAGGCCAATATTCCCATAAGTTTGCTAGAGCAAGATTTACAACAAATGAAGGATGCAATCACTATCATCCAAATGAGGAAATATATTAAAATTTTTAAGTTGGATGATGTGTGTTTCTAATATTTCAGTATGGAGTACTTAGAGATTCCATTTCCTCTTGGATATGACCCACCAACATTTGATAAATACAAGGGGAAAGGTGACCCCAAAGCTCATTTAACTGAGTTATTTGTTGCATGTCAGCTAGTGGCATATAGTGATATATACCTTTTGTTTTTGTTTCCAAGGATCTTATCTAGACAAGCCTTGGAGTGGTTTTTAAAGTTGCCCAAGAATTTAGTAATAGATTTTGATGACCTTTCATAAAATTTTGTATAACTCTTTTCTTACAATCTCAAACATGATATTTCATTGGTTGGCTTGACACAATAAAAATAAAAATAAAAATATGGTGAGAGTTTTCTGAGTTATCTATAGTGATGGATAACACTTACAATATTATTCACTCATAGTTTACCAAGTAAACAATTAGTAGTTGTATTCACTAAAAACTTGCATAATGAGATAGCCGGTGATCTAGAATTGTAGTGTGCACATACCTTTAAATAAATCATTGACAAAGGTTTGTTGATCAAGCAATAACTCATTAATAAAGGAGTCATTAAACTTAATTCAACTAATCAAAACTAAGGTACTAATTAGGGAAGTTGCCAAAACCAACATCCACTCCAAATATAAGCATCATAACCAGCACAGGTTAGTAACCAAGATATACCAGAACAATTCAACTACAATAGGAATGTTGTGGGAAATGGAGTGACCAAGTCACATCATATACAAATGGTGAAAACATAATCTACTCAACTTGCACCACCTTTTCAAATTACTCTTACTTGAAAACCTCTTCAACCAATGTTACAAGCATAATAACCAAGACTCGTACAACAAATGCCACAACCTTTACCATTGTAAAACCCTCCTCCAAGGATAATAGTACATACTCACCATGTTTTTAGTGACCTTAGAGAGCCTATTGAATCTATGTTTCATAAAATTGATTCTACTAATTTGATTAGTTGGCCTATACCAAAGTGTTATCCCTAAGGCATTCCTTATCCTAATTGGTACCATGAAAATGAATTTTGTGAATATCATCGAGTCAATGGACATAATTTATGAAGATGTGTGAAAATCAAGCATTTGATTGTGAATATGTTAGAGAATGGGGATATCACATTGGATGGCAGTGCTTCCACCTCTAATTAGACTCTTGAGATTTATCAAAACCATTTTCCACAACACAAAAACCAACAACAACAATGGTAACAACAACAATAACCAGTGCAATAACAAAATCAATAGTATCAAAATTAAAAGCCAAACCAATAAAACTAATAGAAAAAGTATAATTAATAGCAAAACCAATAATGTCAGAGTAATGGATAAAACCAAGGTTAGAATAGTAATAACCAACAAACCTACCATGCAATTACACATGACTACAATAGGGTTGTAGGTCATATTGCAAGGGGTAGCATTAATACCATCTCCATTAATCCTAGATCGAGTACCAATAAATATAGACCATTGATAAAGAATGCCACTCAACCAAATTACATGGGTAATCCTTCTTTGATCTAAGACTGCATCCAGGTGAACTAGCAAATTGAGATTTCCACTTGTAGACCTTATAATAATAACTTGTCCTTGCCCCGTGACCACATACAAGTGCATTGATAACTAAGACTTGTCCTATCTAGTCCCACACCATTACCATAATTTGTTAGCAACCATGGACCTATACTTAATCTTTATTATGCAATCACAACTCAAAGGTCAAATATTACCATTCCAGTCCCACAACCATATGCCACCTCACCCATTATCCAACCAGTCATTCAACCTTTAAACAAACCATTTAACATTATTTGAGACAAAAAATTTGACATTAAGAAACAATTGCAAAAGACACCATCCCAGATCTCCATTTTATATTTGTTGTGAACATCAACAATTCATAAGAACATTTTGAATGAGTTCTTAACTCAATCCACTATTTCCAATGACATATCCCCTTATAAATTTCAAGCTTTGGTTGGACACCTAGCTCCCACCCAATAGGTCACATTCAACCAAAGTGATATGTCTTCCCTTGGCCCACTCTTTAATAATCCATTATACATAGAATTTTATATAAAGTGGTATAAAGTAAAATGTGTCCTTATAAATAATGGATCAGGCCTCAACATAGTGTCTCTAAAGCTCATCAAGCTTCTTGGGTACACAATGGTAGATCTCCAACCAAAAATGATAACTATCAAATCCTATGATAATCAGGAGAGAGAATCACAAGGTACTATTAGCTTTCTAGTTATCATTGGGCCTTTAATCCATGATACACTTTTCCATGTGCTTGATCTTGAGTTTTCATATAATATGCTTCTAGGTAGGCCTTGGTTACATGATAATTGTGCAATCACATCAATGTTGCACTAATGCATCAAGTTCTCCCACTCAAGGATGGAAGTAACAACTCCAAGAGATTTGCACCCATATGAACACTGAAAACATCTTGAGGTTGAGTCTCAAAGCTATAATTACAAATATGACATGAATCCAAGTTCTAAGTAGGATAAAGAAAAGGCCATACTTATTGATTCTCCAGAGGATAATTGCACAGACCCTAATATCTTGGATTCTCTTTCCCATATACCACCTCTTGAAGCTTCCAATCATTACACCATTTTAGCTAATGGCCAAGGAGAATATTTAACACATGATACCTCTCATATTTTCAGTCTTCCTCAGAATCCAAATACCTTTAGAAGACCTAAAATTACCCCACACATGCATTGGAAACAAAAGATCAAAAATAGAGGACTTATCATGTTTGTACCAACATCTAGCCTAAAACTAGACCCTCTCAAGGGAGATGAATCATGATTATACAATGACAACCAAGCTGATTGTTAGAAGAGTGAAAAGTATCCTATTCCTAATAAGATCATAGAGAATTAAGACTATGAAGGAAGAAGCCTCAGACTGAATCAACAAGGAACCATTGAGCTAATTTCTATGACCAAATACAAAAAACCCTATGGACTAGGATTTAAACTACCTAGGGGTGACCCCACATATCTTATTCACATTCTATCACTAGCAACTAATGATGATGATGCTGATAGCAAAGCAGAGTTTGATCATAGCCTTATTTTTGATGACTTAGTCGAGACTAACCTATTTGATAATAATGCCATTTATATCCTTACCCCATTCATTCATCACAAGCCATTGCCATTATACTATCTCCAACTAATAAATTGGGACCAACAAAAATCTAGTTTACTAATTGATGAGTTTCAAAATGATGAGGCATTCTATGAATTTATAGGCTTTAGAGACAACGTTCCATTGGGAGATCATAAATCAATATTCTCAATCACATTAGATCTTGAAGCCTATTTTGGAGAGCATATGAACACCCTTAGATAAAAATAAATAAATAAAACATTGATGTCACGAAGTGAAAACCTCTTTGAGGTGCTTTTTAACCAGGGAAAAAGTAAAGATAAAGGCTAGTCTAGTGGTGAAAAATTGTTTTAGGCACCATTAGATGGGGGTGTTCATTCTTCTTTGAATTTAGATGAGGAGACCACCAATGATGAACTTACCTATGGATTTGAGTTCAATTTTGATCAACAACAAGTTTTTGATTGTATTATTAAAAAAAAATTGACTATTTTTGTCATATGGCTAGATCTTCCATTAGGGGACTCAAATCCATCATGCCTAGGAGAAGTTGAAGAGCAAGTCCTAATAGAGGACTATGATCTCATCCAATAGTTCATGTCTTTGCCTACTATCCTATAAGATGGCTTGACCTTTCTAGTTGAAGATACAATAGAGATAAACATCGGAACTCCATTAGACCTAAAATGGATAAAATTAGGTGCATCCTTAACTAAGGAAGAACATGAAGTCTTTACAAATCTATTGAGAGAATTTATAGATATCTTTGTATAGGCTTATTTTGACATGCTAGGTTTGGACCCCACCTTGGTTTTACATCACCTTATGGTAAATATTGATGCCAAACTAGTTAACCAAAATTTATGCAAGATGCATCCTCACATTACTATATTAGTAAAGAAAGATTTATAAAAACTCTTAGAAGTAGGATGCATTTGATCCATTAACTACTCAGAATGGATATCCAATGTTGTACCTGTTAGCAAAAATCCTGAAGGAATTAAAATTTGTACTAATTTTTGAGACATAAAAAAGCTTACTCTAAAGACAAATTTCTATTTCCTAATATTTACATGATCATCAAATCCACGATGGGTTATGAGATGCTTTCACTCATGGATGGATTTTTAGAATATTACCAAATCATAGTAGCACTAGAAGATCAACATAAAATAACATTCACCAATCCATGGGGAACTTTCTATTATCAGGTAATACCATTTGGTCTTAAGAATGATGGAGCCACCTATCAAAGATCCATGACCATCATATTCCATGATATGATACATGATATTATTAAAGACTACATCAATGAAATACTAGGAAAATAAAAAACTAAGGCCGACTATCCAATAGTGCTATGTAGAATATTTGAAAGACTGCATCAGAATAAAGTCCATTTAAATCCAAAGAAATGTCTATTTGGAGTAACATCAAGAAAATTACTTGGTTTCATCATGTCTCATAGGGGTATTGAAGTTGATCCATCCAAAGTTCAAGTTATAATAGTGATGCCACTACCAACCAATTTGAAGCAGCACCACAGTTTGCAGGGCAAGATCCAATCAATCTGATGCTTCATATCTTACTTAGCAGATAAGTGTTATCCATTTACACATCTTCTAAAGAAGGAAGTTGAATTTTATTGGAATAATAACCAGTAAATATATTTTCATTAGCTAAAATGTTACCTAGAAAATCCACTTATTTTGTTATCTCATATGCTAGGAAAACCATTTTTTTGTACCTATCAATTACAGATAATGCCTTGGGAGCAATTTTAGCTCAAGATGATGACAGTGGAAAAGAACATGTAGTATATTACTTAAGCCATACATTGATCACATATAAATGCAATTATATGCCTATTGAAAAAGCCTATTTAGCCATGGTATTCGTAGCTAAAAAAGTATGACACTACATGTTGAACAATAAGACCATGGTCATTTCAAAAGTAGATCCACTCAAATATATACTATCTAAAATAGATTTACAAGGTAGAATGGGAAAATGGATCATGCTTATTAGTGAGTTTGACATAGAATATGTCAATCAAAATACTATTAAGGGGCAACTTATTACAGATCAACTTGATAAAGCACCCCTTTCAGACATAGAGCCACTCACATTCCAATTTCTTGATGAATCCATAATGACCATAATTGACATACCTCTTGAAGAGCAAAACTGGAAGCTATATTTTGATGGATCATTCATGACACATGGATCAAGGGTAGGACTTTTATTTATTACACCACAGGGGGATCTAATCCCTAAATCATTCAAGATCAATTTTCCTTATACCAACAACATGGTTGAATATGAAGCACTTATTGTAGGGATTTACCAAGTGGTATAATGGAATGTATCTCAACTCAAGGTTTATGGTGATTCTTAGTGAACCATCAATCAAGTTACATACCACTTCAGACCAAAGATGATAAGTTGGATCCATATAAGGCTATGGTCAACACTCTCAAACAATAGATTGTTGATATTCAGTTTGAGAATATACCAAGGGCATGTAACAAAACTATATATGCTATGGCCACTATTGGATCTTTGATTCAACAAATAGACAAATCTAGAGAGTATTAGTTCATCATCGAGAACTTTTTCACACCAATTCACGAGCCTTCCACTATCATAATGATTTACGATATTGTTGCTCCTAGTTCTATATAGTACTCATACCTTTACAACTACCTTCATGACCAAGTTTCACCACCTGACCTCTCCCAAAAACAAACCAAATCCTTTATCCATCACTCCACTCATTATAATCTACTTAGATCAACCCTCTACCACCATAGTTTTGATGGAACTTTACTTCATTGTTTAAATTCAATAATACCTACACTAGCATTATAAGAAGTACACATAAGAGTATGTGGAGCCCACTCCAATAGGGAAATCTTATAAAAAAATATTTTATTTACTAGTTATTGTGAATATAGTAATTTGACTCAAGAGAGGATGGTTAGTATCATGCTAGTTTTAAAATGAAAACAAAATGAAATAAATGCACTAACTAGCATAACATCTTTAAGCCTAGATACTATGGAGAGCTTAGTTAACAAATATGAATAAAACACAAAACTAAAATGCAAAATAAACCCTCTTTTAACTTTCTTGGATGCTCCAAAATGCTTGTTATAGTGGCTTACTCAACTTTGTGCTCATGAAGTCCTTGGCAATGGAAGCTTGGCTACCTCCATCTTTGGCACCTTTGACTTATGGCGTGGCTTGGCCTAGAATGAATTTGGTGTGGTAAGACTAATTTCAATGGATTTTGGAATCATTTTTGCATTACAACTTTACATTATCAAGTCTTAGAAATGATGTTCATAGCCTCTCTATTTATATATTTTTGAGAATGTCTAGAATCAACCTGAACCATCCATCCTAAGATTGAAATGTATGGCTGAGGATTAATTTAATTTTTATAATTAAGTATATAATTATTATCATCATGACATTAAAATAAGGGGAAATTAAGAGGCATGGAGGGCATCATAGAAGGCATTGATGAGGCATGGAGTGCATGAATCCTGATATTTGTGGTATTTATGGCCTAGGGATGTCTTCCCAAGAAATGAGGTCACCTGATGATGTAGATATTCAAGATTCATTTCTAAAAATAAGTATTCAACAAGTTTTCATAGAATTCTTGATTAAGTTCTAATTTTGTTTAATTATTTATTAATCATGTTTAAGCACTTTGTGCACAAATTACTCAAATTGATCAGAATGCCTTATTATTAGTCCAAACATTAACTGGATTGGAATTGGAAGCTAATGTCAAATGCATTGGATGTGTTATCCCATTTAGGATGTTACCAATAAAAAATAACAAATGCACATGTCTCATGTAAGAGATTTGATAGGAAAGAGAAATTTAGAGCACCTAGGTTCAAAATTGGCATTTTGACTCAAAATGAACTGATCGAAGTTAGCTGGCCCATAAATTGTATTAATCCATTTAGGGATACTCTAGCCAAAATCAGCACTTGAGTATGTCATTTTCACATCATTTAGCATGTTTTAGTTTTTTAAGGCCAAATTATGTATTTTAAGTAGAAATTGGCCAAAAACTTGATTGGAGGTTATCGATGGCCAAATTTAGGTGTCTACAGTTTGCCCTTGTTTGGGAAGGTGTTGTAAGATATAAGCATAATAACATCTTTTCAAAGAAGGAAAAGGTCACGTATGCCTACAAATGCAATGATGATAAACTAACTATATGATGCCTCCTCGAGGGAATGGTTGGCACAAGTAAGTTGGCAAACAGTCCCTCAAAAAGAAAGAAGTAAAATAAGGGGACCAAAGAAAGGAAAGATGGTGGGGTGAAAACATAATGATACTAAAAAAGTAGTCAAAATCATTGAGAATGTAAGTGAGATGGTGCACAATGGTTTGACTAAAGGAAACTATAAACATTATACCCCAATATTGGCAACATGGTACAATAACACAATGATTTGCCTAAAGGTAGTTATAATCATTGAGAAGATGGAGCTGCCCTAGTTAGGATAGATAAATAAGATAATAACATGCCCTTGTATAGGTATAAAAATTAAAGTGGTAACAACATAATGATTTACCCAAAGTTGGTTAAAATCATTGAGAAATGCAGGTAGGATGATGTGCAATGATTTGGCCATAGGTGGTTATAATCATTGGACCCCTATTATGGAAAACATGATAAACTTGGTCGAGGATGATGATAACTTAACACAGAGGGTTATGATGAATTAGAACAACCTACTAGTAGGGACATGTGTGTCTAAACTAATAAAAGTTAAAATTATTTCATCATTAATTACTCTATTTGGGATATGATTGGGAGTGAATCAGGATGTCGGTGCTGAAGAGATGCCACCATTGTTTAATAAATTTTTTTGAAGCTTAGGTTTCTTGTAGAATGTGCTAGTAGGCATCATGGTATAAGATCATGAATAATTGGCTAAAATATGCATGATGACTGACTCCTATAATCCAATACTCAATAAAAAAATAATGCACCAATGATAGAAACCATAATGACAATGTAAACATATGAATAGGGATGGATTCAAGTGTAAATGTGGATAAGGAATCACCTAATGAACACACATAAAATGAATCAAGGCAATAGTACTGAAAGAAAACAAATAGACATACAAATAAATAAAATAAGCAAAAATAAACAAATAAACAATTTAATATAAACCATATGAACATTGCCCCTAGAAAATGGGTGACAACTAAACAAATGAAAAAAATAAGGGAATAGAAGACAAGGGGGTGGTTGAGATATCTCCATATGCACTAGGTAAGTGGACGTTGCCTACATAGTTCCATAGATGTAACATCCAATAAAAAAACTTTAGGTCAAATGTAGTTCTCTTAGGGAATGGGAAGAATGTGATAACTAATGAAAACAAATAGAATAGATGTGAGAGAAGAAGAGGAATGGTCTTGTAAAATGTCAAGTGAATGAGAGAAAAGGCTGAAAAGGATGGAGAAACTAACTAACAAGTGGTTTTCTTGTAACTTAGTAAGGGTTCCCATAATCCTTAAGGCAAAGAAGTGGTAAAATGTTTTTGGTTTTTTTCTCATGATTTTTAAAATGTTTTGGAGTGTCTCAACTTAATCAAGAATGATGAGACACTAAATATTTAAAGCTCACAAAATGGTGAGAGTGTTTAAACTAAGGTTACTCATAAAATGATGAGAGTGTGGCTTAGGTTGCTCATAAAATGGTAAGAGGGTGGCTTAGGTTAATCACAAAATATTGAGAGCATAGTTTAGGTTGCTCAAAAAATGATGAGAGCATGGATTAGGTTGCTCAAAAAATGGTGAGAGCATGGCTTAGGTTGCTCAAAAAATGGTGAGAGGATGGCTTAGGTTTCTCACAAAATGATGAGAGCATGGCTTAAATTTCTCACAAAATGGTGAGAGCATGGCTTAGGTTGCTCATAAAATGGTGAGAATGTGGCTTAGGTTTCTCAAAAAAAAGTGAGAGTGTGGCTTAGGTTGCTCAAAAAATGGTAAGAGTGTGGCTTAGGTTGCTCACAAAATGGTGAGAGCATGGCTTAGTTTACTCATAAAATGGTGAGATCATGACTTAGGTTGCTCATAAAATGGCAAGAGTGTGGCTTAAGTTGCTCATAAAATGGTGAGAGTGTAGCTTATGTTACTCAAAAAATAGAAAAAGCATGACTTAAGTTTCTCTCAAAATGGTGAGAGCGTGGCTTAGGTTTCTCATAAAAATGACAAAAGCATGGCTTAGGTTACTCATAAAATGGTGAGAGTGCGGCTTAAGTTGCTCACAAAATGGTGAGAGCATGGCTTAGGTTGCTCAAAAAATGGTAATAGTGTGGCTTAAGTTTCTCAAAAAATGGTGATAGTATTGCTTACATAGTACCAGAGTAGGACCTCAAGTCACTATCATTTTGCACTTATAGTGGAGGAATTTGAGTAGTGTAGCAATCAATTCAAACAAAATAGGCATAATTGGTAAAAAAAACATAGTATGACATAAGAAGTGGCAAGTTGGTAAGTCAAAGATTAATTTTGCCCCTAGATTTCCCATAGGTGGTTATAACCAAGACACAACAACATAGATCAATACTACTAATTTTCTCAAAGGTAGTTATAATTAGCAGCAAGACCGGTGGTAAAAGAGGAATAAAAAATAGAGGATACAACTACTAAAACTTATACCTTACTATTCCAAAATATGATATCTATCTGAAGTACCTAATCCAACTGTTGAAATTGATCATATATATAGATGCTAAAAATGTGTAATGAATGGAAAAAACCAAGGTCAAATGGTCTAGGCTTTAAAACACACTGTGCTGATAAGTCAAAAGCAAAAAGTGGATACAGTGAAGGGGATGGATAAAATTGATATTTGTATAAATAATAATAGTGATAAAATGACACAACTAAAATGGTCCTTACAAAAAATACACCTTAGCACTCAAGCATAATACCACTTGAGATGAATAATATTCATTGACTCAGGAAGTTTATCTCTGTCTAGTGTGGTAAGCCTATATGCTCCTGATCCATAATCTGCATTAGTGATGAAATACCCTATCTATTTTGGTTTGAATTTTTCTTTATGCTTTTTCTTAGTCATGGTATTATTTAAGAATAAGATCACCAAGTTTAAATTTTCTATACTTAACATGATGATTATAGTGGCCTTTGAGTCGGTAATGATATGCTTGAAAATTGTTGAGCATGGCTATGTGTTTCTCATCAAGTAGGTCTAGCTATTTTAGGTGAGCTACTCGATAGTCATGATCATGTAAGACATGATTGAAAGAGATGCATAGTGAAGGCAATTCAACCTCAATGGGAAGGATGGCCTCAGTACCATAAACAAGTGAGTATGAGTGGCTCCTATGGGGGTATGATGATTAGTACAATATGAACAAAGGGTAGGGAATATCTACAAGTGCCAATCATGATTGGCATTATTGACAATCTTTTTGAGAATATTGATAATGGTTTTGTTGGATGCCTCATCTTGGCCATTACCTTGAGGGTAATATGTTGTAGGAATTTTTTGTGTGATGTTATAATTAGTACACAGCTGGTCTACATCCTTGTTTTTGAATGATCCTCCATTATCAGATATGATGTTAGAGGGGACACTGTAGTGACAAATGAGATGGTTGAAGATGAATTTGGAAATTTTCTTTCTAGTCATGTAAGTGAGGGGTATAGCTTCAACCCACTTAGTGAAATATTCAATGGTAGTAAGGATATGTTTATGTCCATTAGATGAAGTGGGGTTGTTATTCCCAATGATTTCAAGTCCCCATGTAGAAAATGGCCATGGTGTCAGCATTAGTTTTAGAGTTTTGGCTAGGGCATGAATTAGATTAGCATACTATTGACATATGTCACACTTATTTACATATGAAATGGCATCTATGTCCATTATAGGCCAATAATAACTAGTACGTAAAATCTTGTTGGATAGGGCTGCCCCGTTAGAATGAGATCCACATAATCCTTCATGAACTTCTCTTAATGCTAGTGTAGACTCTACCAAAGTTAAACAATAAATTAGATTTCCATAAGAAATGTGATAGTAAAGGGTGGATCCAATTAGAGTATAACAATTATAATGATGAATGAAGGCTTTGTTTTGTTTTTGAGATAGGCTAGGTGGTATAACTTGGTCATGAAGGTAGTTGTATAGGTCTAAGTACAAGATAGAATTAGGATCAACAATATCAAAAATCATTGCAATGGTTGAAGGTTTATAAGCTAGTGCTAACAAATTATCAATGAGGAACTAATACTCTCTAGCTTTATCTATTTATCAAATCAAAGAGCCAATATTAGCCATGGCATCTACAGTTTTATTACTATCCCTTGGTATGTGCTCAAACTATATGTTAATAATTTGTTGCTTAAGAGTGTCAACCATGGCTTTATATGGAACCATCTTGTCATCTTTGGTATAAAAATGATCTATGACTTGATTGATGATTAACTAAGAATTACCATAAACTTGGAGATGAGATATATTCCAATGCACTACTTATCAAAGTCCTGTAATAAGTGCTTCATACTTTTGCATGTTTTTTGTATAAGGAAAGTTGATTCTAAATGATTTAGGGATTAAATCCCCTTGTGATGTAATAAATAATAGGCCTACCCCCTATCCATATGTAGTAAATGAACCATCAAAATATAGCTTCCAAGGTAATCCTTAAGGGGTGTGTCAATGATGGTCATTATGGATGCATCAGGAAATTGAAACATGAATGGTTGTGTGTCTATGAAAGGTGCTTCTTTAAGTTGATCTATAAGAACTTGTCCCTTGATTTCCTTTTGATTGACATAATCTATGTCAAACTCACTGAGAAGCATGATTCATTTAGCCATTCTACCTTCAAAAGCTATTTTAGATATTAGATACTTGAGTAGATCTACTTTTGAAATGACAATGGTCTTATTATTCAACGTGTAATGGTATAATTTTTGAGCTATGAAGACCATGTCTAGATGAACTTTTTCAATAGGTACATAGTTATGTTCATATGTAATCAAGGTATGGCTTAAGTAGTATATGACATGGTTTTTTCCATTGTCATCATGTTGATCCAATAGTGACCCCAGAGCTTGGTCAGTAGTTGATAGGTCATGGAATAACAACAATAACTATTACGTAAAATCTTGTTGGATAGGCCAATAATAACAATATGATGCATCATATCATGGAATATGAAATTCATGTCCCTTTGATATATATCTCCAACATTCTTAAGGCCAAATGGAATTACCTGATAATAAAATATTTCCTATGAAGTGGTGAACATTGTTTTATGTTGATATTTTGGTGTTATTATGATCTAGTTGTATCCTAGAAATCCATCCATGAGTGAAAGCATTTCATAACCTACCATGGAGTTGATGATCATATTGATATTAGGCAAAGGAAAATCATCTTTAGGACAAGATTTGTTGATGTCTCAAAAATCATTTCAAATTTTGATCCCTTTAAGCTTTTTACTAATAAGTACCACATTAGAGATCCATTCTGAGTAGTCAATGGATCAGATACATCCTACTTCTAAGAGTTTTTCCAACTCTTTATTTATCAATACAACAATGTGAGGTTGCATCTTACGTAGATTTTGTTTTATTGATTTGACATCAAGATTAACCATAAGGTGGTGTAGAACCAAGGTAGGGTCTAAACCTGGCATGTTAGAATAGGCCCATGTAAAGATATCTACAAATTATCTCAACATAGTTGTAAAGACTTCATGTTCATCCTTAGTGAGGGATGTGCCTAATTTTATCTATTTTAGGTCTGATGGAGTCCCAATGTTTACCTCTATTATATCTTAAACTAGAAGGGTCAAACCATCTTCTAGGATAGTAGGTAATGAATTGAACTATTGGACTATGTCAGGGTCCTCTGTTAGGACTTGCTCTTCAACTTATCCTAGATATGATGAATCTGAGTCATCTAATGGGAGATCTGGCCATGTGATAAAATAGTCAAAATTTCTTGAAGGATTTGATCAAATACTTGTTTTTTTATCAAAGCTAAACTTGGATCCACATGCAAGCTCATCATTGGTGGTCTCCTGGTCTAAATTAAAAGAAGAATGAACACCCCCATCTAGTGGTGCCTAAAACAAATTTTCACCATTAGACTAGCCTTTATCTTTACTTTTTCCCTAGTCAGAAAGTGCCTCAAAGAGGTTTCAATTTGTGACCTCAATGTTTTACTTCTTTGTTTCTGGCTAAGGGTGTTCACTCACTCTCCAAAATAAGCTACATGATCCAATGTAATTGATAATCTTGATTTGTGATCTCCCAATAGAACGTTGTCTCTAAGGCTTAAGAAATCATAGAATTCCTCATCATTCTAGAACTCATCAATTGACAGACTAGATTCTTATTGGTCCCAATATATCAGTTAGGGATAATATAATGGTAGTAGGTTGTAATGAATGGCCAGGGTAAGAGTACAAATGAAATTATTATCAAATAGATTGGTTTCAACTAGGTCATCAAAGGTGAGGCTATGATTAGACTCTGCTTCACTATCACCATCATCATTAGTAGTCATTGGTGATGGAGTTTGAATAAGATATGTGGGGTCACCTCTAGGAGGTTTAGATCTAAGTATATAAGGTCTTTCATACTTAGTCATAGAAATTGGCTTGATGGTTCCTTGTTGATTTAGTTTTAGGCCTCTCCTTTCATAATTGTGATTCTCAATGATCCTATTGGGAATATGATACTTTGTATTTTTATAACAATCAGCTTGGTCATCATTGTATAACAATGATTCATCCCCTTTAAGAGTGTCAAGTTCTAGGCTAGATGCTAATAAAAATGAGATATGTCCCTTATCTTTGTTCATTTGTTGCCAATGCATATGTGGGGTGACTTTAGGTCACCCATAGGTTTTTGGATCTTAAGGAAGATTAGCAATATGAAATGTATCATGGGTCACATACTCTCCTGGTCTGTTATCTAAAATGGTGAAATGATTAGAAGCTTCAAGAGGTAGTATGTGGGAAAGGGAATCCAAGGTATTAGGATCTATGCAATTATCTAGTGAAGAATAAACAAGTATAACCTTTCCTTTATCCTACTTAGAACTTAGATTCATAATGTACTGATAATTATAGCTTTGAAATTTGGCCTCAAGATGTTTATAGTGTTCATATGGGTGTAAATATCTTGAAATATTCCCTTCTATCCCTGAGTGGGAAAACTTGATACATTGGTGCAACATCGATGAAACTACATGAATCTCATATAACCAAGGCTTACCTAGAAGCATATTGTATGATAACTCAAGATCAATCACATGACAAAGTGTATCATGGGTCAAAGGCCCATGATAACTAGAAAAATAATGGTGCCTTGTGATTCTCTTTCTTGATTATCATAAGATTTGATGGTTATTATCTATGTTGAGGCCTGATCCATTGTCTATGTGAATCTATGAGTTTGATTCAAGATATGATGGTTAGTATTGTGTTAGTTTCAAAATGAAAACAAAATGAAATAAACACACTAACTAGCATAACATCTCTAGACTTAGACACTAGGAAGAGCTTAGTTAATAAACATGAATGAAACACACAACTAAAATGCAAAATAAACCCTCTTTTACCTTTCTTGGATGCTCTAAAATACTTGTTATAGTGGCTTAATCAGCTTTGTGCTCATGAAATCCTTGGCAATAGAAGATTACCTACCTTCATCTCTCCTCGGCACCTTTGGCTTATGGCTTGGAATCAATTTGGCATGGTAAAACTAATTACAATGGCATTTGGAATCATTTATGCATTATAACTTTTCATTATCAAGACTTAGAAATGATGTTCATGGCCTCTCTATTTATAGGTTTTTGAGAATGTCTAGATTCAACCTAAACCATCTATCTTGAGATTGAGATGTGTGGTTGAGGATTAATTCAATTTTTGGAATTAAGTTTATAATTATCCTCATCATGACATTGGAAGAAGGGTAAGTTAAGAGGCATGGAGGGCATCATGGAAGGCAATGATGAGGCATGGAGGGCATGAATCCTGATATTTTTGGCATTTATGGCCTAGGGATGTCTTCCCAAGAAATGAGGTCACCTGATGATACATATATTCAATATTCATTTATAAAAACAACTATTCAAAAATTTTCCATGGAATTCTTGATTAGGCTCTAATTTGGTTTAATTAGTTCTTAAGCATGTTTAATCACTTTGTCCACAAATTACTTAGATTAATCATAATGTATTGTCATTGGTCCAAAATTTGACTAGATTGGAATTGGAAGGCGATGTCAGATGCATTGGATGCATTATCCCATTTAAGATGTTACCAAAAATAAATAAAAAAGGCACATGTCTTGTGTAAGAGATTTGATAGGAAAGAGCAATTCAGAGTACCTAGGTGCAAAATTAGCATTTTGACTCGAAATGAACTAATCAAAGCTAGCTGGCCCATAAATTGGATTACCCTATTTAGGGATACCCTGGCCAAAATTGGCACTTGAATATGTTATTTTCACATCATTTAGCATTTTTTAGTGTTTTAAGGTCAAATTGTGTATTTTAAGTGAAAATTGGCCAAAAGCCTAATTGGAGGTTATCGATGGCCAGATTTAGGCATCTATAGTTATTATTGGCCCATAATAGATGTAAACGTAGTTGTATAAGTAAAAAAGTGTGACAAATGTCAATGACATGCCAATTTGATTCATGCCTTAGCCAAAACTCTGAAACTGATGTTGACACCATGGCCATTTGTTACATGGGGACTCAACCTCATCAGGAAAATCAATCCTACATCTTTAAATGGCCATAAACATATCCTTAACACCACTGAATATTTCACTAAGTAGGTCAAAGATATACCCCTCACTTACATGACTAGAAAGAAAATTTCCAAGTTCATTTTCAACCATCTCATCTGCCACTATGGTATTCCCTTTGACATTATATTTGATAATGGAAGATCATTCAAGAAAAAGGATGTCAACAAGATATGTGTTGAATACAACATCACACAAAATTTATCTTTGGCATATTAACCTCATGGTAATGTTTAGGGTGAGGCATCTAACAAAAAATTCTTAACATTCTCATAAATATTGTCAATGATGTCAGTCATGATTGGCACCTTCAGATATTCCACACCCTTTAGGCATACCATACCAATCACCATACCCCCACAAGATCCACTCCATACTCACTTATTTATGGTATTGAAGCCATACTTACTATTGAGGTTGAGTTATCTTCACTACGCATATCTTTCAAGCATGTCCTAAGTGATCATGACTATCAAGTAACTCACCTGAAAGAGCTAGACATACTTGATGAAAAACACACAATTATGCTCAATAATCTTTAGGCATATCAGAACTGACTCAAAGGCCACTATAATTGGCACATCAATTATGAAACATTTAAACTTTGTGATCTTTTTATTAAATAAAACCAAAAGAATACCATGACCAAGAAGAAGCATAAAGGTAAATTTAAACAAAACTAGATAAGTACTTTCATCATTAATGTAGATTATGAATTCATTGTATACAGGCTCACTACACTAGACAAAGATGAACTTGCTAAGCCGTTGAATATTATTCACCTCAAGTGGTATTATGATTGAGCACTATGGTGTGTTGTCTATAAGAATCATTTTAGTTGTGCCATTTTATCACTACTCTTCTTTGTATGAATATCATTCTTATCATTCCTCTTAGCCTATTACTTATCCATTTTACCATTCTTTTCTATCAACCAAGCATGTGTTTAATCCTATCTACCTAGCCCATTTGACCTTGGATTCACCATTAGTTACACATTTTCAGCACCAATGAACACAATCAATTTTAGTATTTATTTCAAGTATTTTAGATAGAGATAGTATTTTGAAGCAGTATTACAGAAGTTTTGATAGTTGCATCCTTCAATTTTTATTATTTTCTTATCATCGTTATTGTTCCTAATTATAACCATCTATGGGAAAATTAGTGCCATTGATTAATATTGTTGTGTCTTAGTTATTACTACCTATGGGCAAACTAGGGGTAGTATTTGTTTATTAAGTCTTGACATACCAACTTGCCATTTCTTATGTCATATTATGCCTTTATCCCAACTATGCCTATTTTGTTTAAATTGACTACTACACTAGTCATATTCCTTTGTTCTATGGTGGAGATACAATGACTTGAGGTCTTACTATAGGACTATGTCGGTAGCACTCGATACTTTTTGAGGTTAGCTCAGTCACCCTAAGCCATGCTCTCACCATTTTGCAAGCACCCTAAGCCATACTCACCATTTCAAAACAAACCTCAGCTTCAGAAAGTCTATTCAACCTAAGCCACACTCTCACTACCTTTTGAGTACCCTAGGCCACGTTCTCACCATTTTATGAGCTCAAACCATCTAGTATCTCATCATTCTCAATCGAGTTGAGGTACTTCAAAAATTCTAAAAACATTTATAAAACTATTAGAAAAAAACAAAAACATTAACCACTTCTTTGCCTTAAGGATTTTGGGAACCCTTACTAAGTCATAAGCAAATCACTTTTTCCTTAATTTCCCCATATTTTTTGGCTTTTTATCCCATGCACATATCATTTTTTAAGACCATTCTTAAGCTTATATTACATCCATTATGTTGTTTTCATCATTTATCATTTTATTTCCATTTTCTGGGAAAACTACATTTGGCTTGAAGTTTTTGTTGGATATCACATCCATGGAACTATGTAGGTAGTGTCCACTTGCCTAATACATATGGAAATAACTTGTCCACCCCCTTTATTTTCTTCTATTCTCCCATTCTATTTGTTTATTAATTTGTCACCTATTTTCTAGAGGTAATGTTTGTATGGCTTAAATTTAAATTGTTTATTTCTTTGTTGTTTTGTTTGTATGCTTATTTTTTTGCTTTCAGTAACTATTGCCTTGATTTAGTCTATGTGCATTCATTAGATGATTCTTTGCCCACACTTACACTTGAATCCATCCATATTCATGTGTTTACATTGTCATCATGGTTTTTTATCATTGGTGCATTATTTTCTATTTAATATTGGATTATGAGAGTCAGTCCTTATGCATATTTTAACCAAATCCTCATGATGTTATACCATTATGACTATCAACACATTCCAAAACAAACCTCAGCTTCAGAAAGTCTATTCAACAATGGTAGCATTGACATCTCTTTGGCACTGACATCTTGATTCAATCCCAATCATATCCTACATAGCATAATTAAATAATGAAATAATTTCAACCTTTGTTTAGTTTAGATAAGCATCTCCTCACTAGTAGGTTATCCTAATTAATATTTATCCTCTATATCATATTATCATCATCATCAACCAATTCAATCATGTTTGTCATCATCAGGGTCCAATGATTATAATTGCCTATGAATAAATCATTGCACACCATCCCACCTACATTTCTCAATGATTATAACCACCTTTGGGCAAATCATTATTTCTCACCAAATTTCTTTTTTATATGTCCAAATAAGGGCATGTTATTATCTTTTTTTTCTTTTCTAATTGGGAAAACTCCATCTTCTTAATGATTATAACTACCTTTGGGCAAATCATTGTGTTATCATATCACATTGCCACTATCAGGGTACAATGTTTATAACCATATTTGGGCAAACCATTGTACACCATCCCACTTGCATTCTCAATTATTTTGACTACTTTTTAAAACTCTTTATGTTTTCACCCCATCATATTCCTTTCTTTGGTCCCCTCATTTGTCTTCTTTATTTTTGAGGGACCATTTGCCAACCTACTTATGCTAATTATTCCCTTAAGCAGGCATCATACAATTCATCAATTGTCATTCAATTTGTAAGCATACAATACCTTATCATTCTTTGAGAAGATGTTATTATGCTTATATCTTGTAATGCCTTCCCAAATAGGTAAAATTTTAGACACTTAAAACTGGCCATCAATAACCTTCAACCATGCTTTTGACAAATTTCTACCAAACTCCATAATTTGGCTTAAAAACACTAAAATGCATTAAAAGAGCTGAAATTTTTATATTCAAGTTATGATTTTTCCTAGGTTATCATTAAATGAGGTAATTAAATTTATTAAGTAGCTAACTTTGATTAGATCATTTTGAGTTAAAATAACATTTTCACACTTGGGTGCTCTAGATAGCTCTTTTCAATCAAATTTCTTGCACGAGACATGTGCCTTTGTTATTTTGTGTTGGCAACATCCTAAATGAGAATATGGTTCCAACACATCTAAAATTAACTTCCAATTATAATCCAGTCAAATTTCAAGTCAATAATATGAAATTTTGACCAATTTGATTAATTTATGTATAAATTGCCAAGGTTTTGCATCAAAGTTGACTAATCATGTTTAAGGCTAATTAAACCAAATCAAGAGCTTAAGTTAATTTTCCATGGAACTTTTTGAATATTTATTCTTATAAATTTATTTTGAATATCTACATCATCAAATGACATCATTTCTTGGAAAGACATCCCTAGGTTATAAATGCATAAAATATCTCATCAAGCCACCCCATGCCTCATTAAGACCCTCACATGCCTCATCAATGTCTCCCATGCCTCTTAGCTGCCCTTTCTTTAAAAATATTTATGGAGGATATTTATGAGTTTAATTACATAATTTGGATTAATTCATGGCCACACATCTCAATCTTGAGATGGATGGTCATGGTTCATCCTAAACCATTTCAAAAATCTATAAATAGGAGGCCTTGCCTATTTAATTTTAATCTTGGATAATGAAAAATTATATTGCACAAATAATTACAAAATCTAATGCAATTAGTGTTATAATACCAAATTATTGAGCCAAGCCAAAGCCAAACATGGTGCCAAGGAGAGATGAAAGTAGCCATACTTCATTGATGAAGACTTCATGAGCACAAACCAAGCAAGCCACTACAACAAGTATTTTGGATCATCTAAAGAAGGTGAAAGAAAGTATTTATTTCATTTTTTAGTTGTGTTTTCCATTTTTGTTTTGTTACCTAGTCTCCTCCTTTGAGATAGGCTTAGGGTGTTAGTTTAGTGTGTTTTTGATTGATTTGTTTAATTCACTAACACAATACTAATCTCCCCCTATTACAATCCTATGTTCACAAAGAAGAGGGTAGGTTGGATTACCAAAGTGATAGAGTATGATGTAGATATTAAGGTTACCAATATATTAATGGGGAAGGTCCTATGTGGACACATATAATTAGACCTTCAAGGAGATAAAGAGGTAGTTTTGACACTATAAGATGAGCCCCACGCAATAACATCTTCACATACTACAAGTTGGATACAAGACATGATAAGATTCTTGTAAATAGTTGAGTGTGTAACTGGTTTATAAAATTTAAAGAGAAGGTATTTTAGGCTTAAATATATACCTTATGCTCTTATATATGGGGTCATTTAAAAAAAATACCTTAATCATATGTTGATTAGATGTGTTGAAATTGAGAAAGTAGGCAAATTTTTGAGATATTTCATGATGGAATGGTAGGAGGTCACTTTTTTCCTAAAAATATAGTAAAAAATATAATGAATGTATGATACTAATTCCCTATACTCTTTAAATACCCCTATTCATGGACAAGAAGATTTAAAAAGTGCACTTTTTTCACTATAAAATTAAGGTTAGTAACCTTACCTCTCAATCCTAGCTAAGTTGATCAACCATTCATGTAATGGGGGATTCATTTCATAAGCATGATTAACACCCCCCACCCACCTCCCCTCCCCCCCCGGCTTCTTCCCCCCCCCCCCCCCCCCCCCCCCCCCCTGGCTTAAATGTAGGTCATAAGTGGATACTCATAGCCACTAATTAATTTACAAGGTGGGTAGAGGAAATAAATCTTAAAGAGGATAATGAAAGTGTAGTACTTAAATTCTATGGGAGCATAGTGACTAGGTTTGGAACACCATCAACCATCACATTTGATAATACATTAGCATTCATAAGTAAACATACAAGTAATTGGGATAATGATTATGGAATATACCTAATCATCTATTCTAAATACTACCCCCAAGGTAATTTACTTATATAATATACAAACAAAAACTTGATCAAGATCATTAAGAGGATAGTTGATGACAATCAAATAACTTGGAATTCAAAGTTGAAGACAACCTTATGGGTTGATAGAGACAATCCTAAGAGGGATGTGGGTAAATCACCATATATGCTTGTGTATGGAAGAGATGATAAATTACCTATTTATCTTGAGATTATAGCCTTAAAGTTAGAACATCAACCAGAACTAATGGAGAATGACGTTATGGAGGTGAGTATGGTAGAATTGATGGAACTAGAGGATAAGAGAGATGAAACCATGAATACCTTGGAGTACCACAAAGACAAAATGAATAAATCCTTTGATATGAGTGCTAGTGCAATAAATTTCCAAGAGGGTGATCTTGTCTTCAAGTAGGATGAGGAAAGGGCCAAGCCTAGTAAACACAAAAAGTTTGACATATTGTGGAGTGGGCCCTATGTGATCATTGGATGCAAAGAACATAATTCCTTCCAACTATCAAGATTCAATGGAGAGGAACTACGTATCCTAATCAATTGGATACATTTTAGTCCTTGTTGTTTAGGTTAGTTTTTTGTTTTCTATATATTTGTGTGGTGTGTTCATTTTTCATAACTTTTTAGCTCAGTTTTTATGTGAGTTTTTATTGTGTGATCTTCCCTAAATGCCTTTGGCATGTTATGTTTTATTATTTATTGTGTGGTATGGTGTGATTTTTAGTCTTTAGGAGGTATATAAGTTTTTATATTATAGTATGAGATGGATTAAAAATCCCCATGGAAGGATAAGGTCACTGGTTAGAAGTTTAGTAAGCAAACTATCCCAGGAGGTCATCATTAATATTGGCAAATTTTATTCAACATTTGCCTTCATAACGTTCAATTAGTCTAGCCAATATAATTGTCTTGAATTTAAGATTTAAGTGTTCTATTTTTATAATTTTTTCATTGTCTTATTTCATTCCATGTTGTTCATGATGAGTTTGAGTTAGATCACAAGGTCTTGTGCATCAAAGTTGCTTTTCATATCCTTCCTAAATAAAGTTTAACATAGTTTAAGGTTTCATAGTGTGTTCTAAATTTGTCTATGAATTCATCATGTGGAATTTTTGTTTTGAGTTATCATGATACATTAGAGATTTATGAAGGTGTATTTGAGTGAGTGAAAGGGATCCAAGCATCTCTAGAGGTCCAAAATAGCAAATATGATGTTTAACATTTATTAATGTTTTTTTACAAAGTTAGGGTTTATATTTTGCATAACTACCATGATTTTTGGGAATTTTCCTTAAGTCATTTATTTTTTCCAATAGAGTGGTGTCCCTAGGTGGACATTTAAGGTTTTTTCCAATCATTTTAGTCATCTAAATGAATTCTAACTTCACTAGTTAGGTTTTGTAAACAAGGAATCCATAGAGGGGAGGTTAGTATACTATTAGTCCAATAAAATAAAATAAAAATAAACCACTAAACACTTAACATGTCTCAAAATAATACACTAAACACTTAACACCTCTAGCCTAGACACTAGGGAGAGCATAGGTAACAAACATACAAATGAAAACACAACTAGAACACAAAATAAATCATTATTTTATTTTCCTTAGAGCTATAAATGTCTTATTGAAGTGGATTTCTTAGTTTGTGCATTAAGAAATCTTCATCAATGGTGCTTCATTTGCTTCACCTTTCCTTGACATATTGGCTTGGCTAATTGGCTTATGAATTTGGCATGGAAACACTACTTAAAAGTTTTTATTTCATCTATTTGAGCATTATAACATTACACCAAGATAGATTAGGGATAAATAGGTATGGACTTGTATTGATAGCCTCTAAAAGTTAACCCTCACCCAAGGTGAGTTAAGGTTGAGTTTAAACATAGAATGGGTTCAAACTAACCCTAAGTGAGTTGAGGCTAACACTAATTGAGGTAAAAGTTGTCATGTAATTATGATTTCTAATTACTAGGCATGGCTACCAAATTAATAATTTTGAGATATTTCAGAAGAGCTTGACAACGCATAAAGGCAATGATGAAAAGGTTTGATATTTTGATTTTTGAAATTTTCATTATTATATATTCATTAATTATAAATGGATAATTTAGATAAGAATTTAATCTATTTTAATTATTTGATTGATTTTGATTAACATTTTAGCTCTTTTAATATTTACTCAAGTGCCCCACTTAATGGGTCCATAGGCCAAACCACCTATTGTTAGGTCACAAGGTGACTAAGGATGAATCCATGAGAGGTTATTATTGCATGTGGTAGAGTACCCCAAATACAGATGCCTCAACATGATTCTAAGCATTGATTAATGGTTTACAAATGAAATTGGAATATTTAGTGATTCATAGGATTAATTTGTAGTGTTTCGTAGGAATCAATTTGAAGTTGAGTCAGAATCTAGTTGTGGATAGAACAGGTTGTATATAGTTTGTCCCTATTTGGGAAGGCATTACAAGCTATAGACACAATAACATATTCTCAAATAATTAAAATATATTTAATTCTTAATGCCTCAATAGGTGATGAATGAGTTTTGGAGGCCCCCTTGAGAGAGTGATTGGAAAATAAGGTCAGCAATCAATCCCTCAAAATAAGGAAATGATGGGACCAAAGGGAAATGGAGGTGGAAAAGACTAATTTTCCCAAAGGTGATTATAATTAGTGGCATAGTGAGATGTCCCAATTGGGTAGATAAAAAGGATGATTTTCCCAAAGGCAGTTATAATCATCAACATATCAAGGTAAAAATATAATGATTTTCCCAAAGGCAATTATAATCATTAACTAAAGGAAAAGGTAAAAATATAATAATTTGACAAAAGGAGGTTATGATAATTAGTATAATAAAAACACACCTCAGTTGGGTGGATAGAGATAATTATTTAACCAAAGGCAATTATAATCATTATCATCTAGATAAATGAAAACATAATGATTTTCCCAAAAGTGGTTTTAATCATTGACATGATAGTTTGGATCAAAACACAATGATTTGCCAAAAGGAGGTTATAATCATCGACACTATGATTGAGACAATATGGAAAATTGGAAAAGGGGGCTTACATATGGAATCCATACTCACGTATTAAGATTAAACTAGTATAGAGGAGAAAGATGAATTTAAGCAACCTACTAGTATGGAGATGCACATCCTAACTAGTAAGGATTAAAATTATTTTTTGAATTAATTACTTTGTATTGGGAAAATGATTTAGATAGATCAAGAATTTATTAGATGACTAAGGAGAAGTACCACAACATCATTGATTATAATAGTTCATGACCTAATTTTTATTTCATCATGTGATGGTATACACCATGATATAAAACACCATGATAACTTAGCTAAAATATGTATTAAGACTAACACATGATCCAATAAATAGTAAAAAACTAAGAATCAGTGATAAAAACCATAATGACAATGTGGACATATGAATATGGATAGACTCAATATTAATTCTCAAATAATCACCCAATGAATGCTTATAGACTAAGTCAAGGCACAATAATTAAAGTGAATAAACATGGAAATAAACAATTAAATAAGAAGACAAAACATGAAGAAATAAAGAGCACCACAAAACATCAGGAAAAAAATAATGAACAAAATAATCAAAACAACATGAAACAAACACAAACAATGGTTAATCACAATAGGCATTGCCCCTATCCTATAGGGGACAATAAAATAAACAAAAAAATGAGGGGGGGTAGAAGAAGAATAAGGGGTAGCCAAGTTGACTCTAGATGCACTAGGCAAGTGGATGTTGCCTACATAGTTTTGTAGATGCAAGATACAATGTGAAATTTAGGCCAAATGTAGTTCTCCCAAGTTATGGGATAGAAGAAAAAATTATGATCGAAAAAATGTGATTGATGTGTAAAGGAATATGGGAATGATATTTCAAAATGGAGAGAGAACATGAGATGAATCCTAGTGGTCAATAACGTATCAAAGTCAAATACATAATGCATAATAGAAATTCACAAAATGGTGAGAGCATAAGGCTTTGGCCAATAAGGATGGGAAAAACTAAAGCACAAGTGGTTAATTATGAAATAACTAGGAGTCCCAAAATCCATAAGGTAAAGAGGTGGTTGAAAAAAAATGCATGGTCAAGCTATTTTGAGATACCCCATATAGAAAAATACTACCTACATAGTCTATACAAACCTAAGGCCAATGTAGCTCTCCTAGAAATGAGAGGAAAAATACCAAGGTGGTCTATAAATAAAGTGAATAAACAAGATGGCCCATCCCAAAAATTTTGATAGATTTATATCTCGTATAGAAATTCTAAGCCAATTTTCATGATTTTACGATTTTTATGATTTTCTAGATCTATTACAAATGTTTTTGGAATTTTCAAAGTGTCTCAACTCAATCAAGAATGATGAGATGATAAATTGTCTAAATCATTAAATGGCTAAATCATTCAAACTTAAAATTACTCATAAAATGGTGAGATCATGGAAAAAGGGTGACTGAGATAACCTTAAAGTAAATCAAGCACTACCTACATACTTTAATTAGGACCTTAATTCACTGTATTTATACCTTATAGTAGATGAATCTAACTAAGTATAAGCAAGTTCATGAATTAGGAGAATTGCATAGTATAGAAATAGGAATGGCAAGGTGATACTATATTGCATGATAAAGGTGTTGTTCCTAATTTATCCATAGGCAATTATAATTAGGAAACAATGGCATAGGTCAATGATACTAATTTTACCAAAGGTATTTATAATTAGTATCATGGAGTGGGATAATAGTTTACCCAAAGATGGTTATAATCAATAACAATCATAATAAAATATAAAAAATGAAGGATGTAACTACCAAACCATTATCATACTAGTCCAAGATATTGCCTCTGTCTAAAGCACTGAATCAACTACTCGAACTAGATATGAATCCCTTCACTGAAGGTACCTAAAGAACTAATGGAATATAAGCAAGGTCAAAGGGGTTGTAGGGATGGTAAAAAAAATGCTCATCATAAGGGAAGGTACTATAGAGTGGTATACAATATACTACAAAAAAGATGAAAATATCATAGTACAAGGGAAATGTGCCTCATAGAAAATACTTCAAGCCTCTCAAGTGAATTAATGCTTGAGGTGTATGATTTTTATCGACTCATTAAGTTTATCTTTGTCTAGTGTAGTGAGCATGTATTCTCTAGAACCATAGTTTTCAACAATGATATATGGGACTATCCAATTGGGTTTGAATTTGCTCCTTCTTATTTTCAGTTGTGGTGTTCTTTTGGTTTTCTTTTAGAACAAGATTACCAAACTTGAACTCTCTATGTTTGGCCCACCAGTTATAGTGGACATGGAGTCTATTCTGATATGCTTAAAGGATTTTTATAGTGGCCATGAATTTCTCATCAACTCTAGCTCTTGTTGATGAGCTACTCAATAATCTTCATCTACATGATGTGTTTTAATGAGATACGCAGAGAAGGTAAATTAACCTCAATGGGAAAAATGGCCTTAGTACCATAAACTAGGGAATATGGAATGGCTCCTGTTGGCATATTGTAATTAGTGAGATATGACTAGAGGACATAAAATATTTGGAAGTGTCAATCATAACCAATATCACTGATAATATTTTTAAGGATGTTGATAATAGTTTTTTAGATGCCTCTACTTGGCCATTACCTTGTGTGTAATATATGGTAGAAGTATGTTGGTTGATATTTTAATCTGCACAAAGCATTTTAAAATCTTTTTTTTTAAATGATCCACCATTATCAGATATAATGTAGGATAGGATAGCATGGTGGTAGATGAGATGGTTGAAGATGAACTTAAAAATCTATTTTTTAGTCAAGTAAGTGATGAGGGGTATAGCTTCAACCCACTCAGTGAAATGTTTGGTAGTGGTAAGGATATGTTTATGGCCATTAAATGAGGTTAGTTTAATATTCCCAATGAGATCAAGTCATTATGTTGTAAATGACCATGGTGTAAGCATTGGTTTTAGTGTTTTAGTTAGGGCATTAATCAAATTGGCATGCCATTGACATTTATAACACCTTTTGACATAAACAGTTGCATCTACATCCATAGTTGGCCAACATTAACTAGTACATAGGATCTTTTTGGATAGGATGGACCCACTAGTGTGGGATCCACATACTCCTTCATTAACTTCTCATAATGCTAATTTTGCTTCTACTTAATTTAAATAATGAGGCAAAGTTCCATCAAAGCTACAATGGTAAAGGTTTGGGCCAACTAAGTATAGAATGAGGCTTGATGGGTAAAGGTTGAGAGAATCCTCCTACAACAAATTAATGAAAATTCACAAAATAACAAATTTATATAAATATTAAAAACATCAAAGGGATTATATTGATCATAGGTCACTTCAAGGGGAGAACCTCCTTTGATCAAGCTTAATACAATAATTTCATGGATGCCTTCATTGGTCTCAACACTTAATTATATACTAATTTTAATCTAGGTAACTACTAATTCCCATGAATGTGGGATAAAATAAAATGATCACAGGATGAATTATAAAGCATATGCATCCATAAAAACTAATATACTAATAAATAATGGAGAAGGGGTAACACAAATTCCTAATATCCCTTCCCTCTTAGAAAAAACCTTGTCTTCAAAGCTTCGGATGTGGGAATTGGTGATAAATATGAAATATTGGTTCCCATGTTGCATCCTCTAGTTATATTCCATGCCACTAAATTAATACCTTTGTGATGGAGTGGGAGTGAATTTGGCATGTGTTCCTTTCAAGGATTAGCCTCTAGATCAAGAAAGATAGATCGATCATTATCAAAGTTTTGGTAAAATAGTTTGCACTTTGATGTTTGTGCCAAGAAATTTCTTGAGACAAGAGACATGAAATACTAGGTGAACTTAGGAATAAGGTCAGAGTTCAAAATTATAATAAACTAACCCAATCTTATGGAGAACCTTATATGGCCCATAGAACTTGGTATCTAACTTATGATTCCCTTTGAATTTCAAGGATGATTCCTTGTATGGATGTAGGTGAATAAAAACCATATCACCTACTTAAAAAGTGTGCTTGGAATGGTGCTAATTTACCTATTATTTCATTCTATTTTTTACCACATGAAGATTGTCCTATAAGATGCTAAATATCTAATCCTGAGATTGGAGAATCATGTTGAACACTTGAATTGGTAAACTATTAGGGGTGTACAAAAGGATCACTGGTAGTGCTTGACCATATACTACTTCATATGGATTTATTTTAGTTAAAGTGGTAGGAGGTATTTTACCAGCATTTGACAAGAGGGAGACACTTTTCCCACTAATGTTGTTATTCTAAGGTGAAAAAATGAAGGAAAGTTTCCTAGCATTTGTTGATAATTTCAATTTGGCCATCTATTTGTGGATGATACCTAGAACTCATCTTAAATTGGGTAGTAGTGCATTGAAATAGTTCTATCTAAAAATGGCTGGTGAAGGTTGCATCACAATTTGAGACAATGGAAGAAGGAAGCCATGAAGATGGAAATTTTGGTCTAAGAAAATTTGGGCACTATGGAAGAAATATAGGGATGGTTAAGGGCATAAAAATGATTATATTTGGAGAGGCAATCAACCAAAACCAAGATCATTATTTTCCCTCAAGATTTAGGGATCCCATTAATGAAATCCATAAAAATATTTATCCAAATCCTGGTAGGGATGGTCAAGGGTTCGAGCAACCTAAGAATGAGCATTGTTTCACCCTTATTACATTGATAAGTATCACATTCAGCCACCACCTATTGAATTTCATTTTTAATTACCTTATAAAATAAGTTACATCATGCTCGATCATAATTTTTGAGAAATCTTGAGTTCCCTACAAATGGAGAAACATGGAGTTCATAGAATATAACTTGCTAATGATCTATACTCTGGGGAAGTACCAGATGGCCCTTGTATCACAAAGAAGCACCATCCCAAGAATAATGTAGTACTATAGAGGGGTTAGTGGCTAACTATTGAATGATTTGATATAATGAGGATTCATTAACATACTCATTTTATACAGTGTCCAACCAATTTGGAATAGGCATAGAAATAGCTGAAAGGGAAGCTTGGTCTAAAAATATGTAAGGAAGAGCATCATCCACTATATTATCATTACCATTATTATAAATGATCTTATAGTCATAACCTATGAGTTTGATGACCCATTTATATTTTTATGGGGAAGAGACTCATTATTCCAATAAATATTTTAGACTCTGGTGATCAATTTTGATGCAAAAATGATTCCCCAGTAGGTATGGCCACCACTTCTATACTACATGCAAAATGTCCATCATTTCTCCTAATAAGTAGAGGATACTAAATTATTTATATAAAGGGATTTGTTATTGAATGCAATGGGGAATCCTTCTTGTAGGATAATAACACCAAGTCCATTGCTGCAAACATCTCTCTCGATAGTGGAGGTCTTGGCAAAATCTGACATAACTAGAATAGGTATAGTACACATAGATTGTTTAAATTATTCAAATGCACACTCAACAACTTGTGTCTATATAAAAACATCATTTTTAAACATATCTATTAGTGGAGCTACAATTTTCCTATAGTCCTTGAAAAAATTATGATAGTATCCAGTCAGTTCTAAAAAACCATAGAGACTCTTGAGTGTTTGAGAATGAGGCCAACTTGTCATGACATCTATTTTTTTTGGATCCACCTAAACCCCTTGGGATGAAACAATATGCCTAAGATACTCCACTTATTCCTATAAAAAATCATATTTGGATTATTTTTCATAGAGATGATGATCAAACATAAGTTGTAGTTTGAGATCCAAATGTTGGAGATGCTCAAACCATGTTTTATTATAGATGAGGATATCATCAAAGAAGACCAGAATGAATATATACAAGTAGGGTTGGAATATTTTATTCATAAATTCCTATAATATTGAATGAGCATTATTTAGGCTAAATGGCATGACCATAAACTCATAGTGACCACCATGTGTGTAGAAAGTTATCTTAGGGATATAATCCTCATTAACCCAGATCTAGTGATATCTAGAGTAGAGATCCAGCTTGTAGAAAAAATGAGTGCCATGAAGCTCATAAATAATCTCATCAATAATAGGGATCAATAAATTATCCTTGATTTTGATGTTATTAAGTGTTAAAAATTCAATGCAGAGGTGCCATGACCCATTTTTTTATAAGGATAACTAGGGAAGAATATGGTTTGGTATTGGGGAGAAAAATGTCTTACTTCAGTAAGTCTCAAATGAGCATCTTCATCTCAATATTTTAATAAAATGGGTAGTGATGGGACCTCATGTTGGGAGGAAAGATTCTAGGAAGGAGATGAATACAATGGTCCTCTGGTCGTGAAGGTGAAAATCCCACTGGTTTGACAAAGACAAATGCACACCTATGCAAGATAGTTTGTAGATCAGGAGTAGTAGAGACCATTGATGGTTGTACTTGAATGGAATGGATCTAGGTAATGACACCATGTGAATTATTCTTAAGAATTATTTCCATGTGATGTGAACTTATGATGCTAATAGACCTTTGGTGCAAGCCTTTCAATGTGTGTTTTTTCCCATTGTCTAAAAATTGTGCCCAAACTTTAAAAAAATCCCATAAGATGGGTCTAAGTGTGCATAACCATTGGGCTCCCAAAACAACATAACATCCTCCTAAGTACAAGGTAAACATGTCAAAGTGCAAGTTATAATATACAGTAGATATACACACATTATGATACTTCTCTTTGTAAGGTAATGTGCCCCCATCGATAATCATGACTTCAAAGTTGGAGCAAGGATGGAAAAAATAATCAGCCTATTTAGTGATTTGAGGTCAATAAAGTTATGAGTACTACCAAAATCAATGAGTATTGTAAGAGGGATCCCATTGAATTAACCCTTGACCTACATGGTTTTTGGAATGATGACTCTTGCTAAGGCATGGAGAGAGATCTCTAGTTGGTCTTCCTGAGAAGTAGGTTCCAAAATTAGTTGAGCTTCTTCTATATCATCTATTGTATCTTGAGCATCTTACCAAGATTCAATTTCAAGTGGAGATTCCACATACAGTAGGTAGATATTTTACTTGACACATCAATTTCCTCAAGTGAATTTGTCATCATAATTATAACATAGTCCTTTTCCTCTACAGGTTCATATCCTTACTTCAGTAAAATGCTTGATAGGAGTGGTTCTAGGGGATGGTGTTGTGTGAGATCATTATGTAGTTTTTTTTTAATAGATAAAAATTGGATTTGGATCATTACTAAGTTGTGATCTTATCCTTTGCCAACTTAACCAACCCTAGGGATTCTATCATTGTGTTGGGTTGGAACATTTTGACCTCATATTGAATTGCATCCTTTAGATCACTGATAAAGCAACTCTTGAAGAATTCATCAGATAATCCCTCTATGTGATTAGATATTTTTTTAAATTTTGTTTGATATTCTTGGATTTTTCTTATTTGGTGAAGTTTAGTGAATGCTCTAGTGAAGTCAAAAAAATCACTAGGGAAAAATTGTTGTAAAATGAAGGTGCCAAAATTGGTGCATATTGGCTCATCATGAGCCTTTATATACCAATGATACAATTCAATGGCTTCATGTTCTAAGTGAGAGGATGCAAGGACTTTGTTGGAATCAAAAGTATTATGCAAACTAAAATATTGTTCTTCCTGATAGATCTATCTAGTCAGATCTACACCATTGAATTGAGGAAAATCAAGCTTCAACCATAAAAATTACCAGAAGAAGAAAACTTGATGTCTGAAGAAGACTCTAGATGCCATCTATTATCTAAGGTGGTATGTTGAAGATTGAGTCCAAGAATTTTTTCATCAATATCTTTGATTTGGGTCCTAAGGGTGGCAATTTCATCCTCCTTATTTTTTACTCCTATTCAGGTTAATACCATGGCCATAATAAGAGATTTTTTTTAAATGGATAGGAAAACTAGAGTTAAGACATGGTTAGGAAGGGATTTTTTTAATTTGGGTGAATTTGGAAATGGTAAAAGTATTTTTACTAGGATTCTTACATTGTTTGAGTATGATTGATGAATGTGAGAGAAAATTTGGAAGCAGAATTAAAAAACTAAAAAATTTATCCAAGAGGGATAAAGGATTATAAAATTAGAATGAACACTATGTAAAAATTTCAAGGCAAATAGACAAAAACTAAAGTACTTATGGAAAAACTCAAAAAAATGAAAATTTGAGATTTATGACAATTAGAAGTGGAATTGGGGTATGGGATGTCAAGGAATAAAATGTGTAGAATAGAATTTTAGGTGTCCTAGTAAATTTTGAGAAGCAATGGAGCCACAAGTGGAGAGATATGACAAAAAAAAATTAATTTTTTTTTTATAGTCTGTTAGGAATATTTTGAAAATAGTATGACAAGTCTTCTGATACTCTATTGGTAAGATGCACAGATCTAATATGGTATGTTTTATAATACTCTACTAGTAATATGTTGAAACTGGTATGTCAAGTCTTTTGATACTCTACTAGTAATATGGAAAGATGTGATATGGGATGTTTTCTGATACTCCACTGGTAATATTTTGAAACTGATAGAAATGGGCCCCAAGATTCAATGGTTGTCTAAGGGTTTAAAGATATCTCTCTAACCACCAATGTTGTCTGAATGAGTACCACTATCTATAAAATTTTTATCCATGAATTTACTCCTAAATGATAGCTCTTAGTTTTCCTCACATGTGAGAACTAGTCAATAAGGATGGGGTCGTTACCCTTTTCACTAGTAGGTCCTATCAATGGGCCAACTACTTTAAGATTCCTATGGTACTCCTCATGATGATTTTTATGGCTTATTCCCAAGCACTTCCCATAGTTATGTAGATAGCTATCTACCCTGATCCAAAATAAATTATAGTATCCAGAGTAGAAAAAACACAATGCAATAGAAAAAAAAATTGAGAAAAAAAATTGGCCTTGAAAAGTGCTCTAATACAAGATGAGAGAATCTTCCTACAAAAAATAAATGAAAATTCATGAAATAATAGATTTATTTACATAACATAAACACCAAAGGGATTATATTGATCATTGACCACTTCAAGGGGGAAACCTCCTTTGATCAAAGCTCAATACAATAAATTTGTGGATTCCTTCATTGGCCTCAACACTTATATATTAAGTCTAATCTAAGCAACTAATACTTCCTAAAATAAAATTCTCATAGGATGACTTACAAAACATATGAATCCATAACAACTAATATACTAACAAAGCAAAGAGAAGGGATAGCATGGGTTCCTAATAAAGGTCTTTTATTGTTTGCATGATAGGTCTAGTAGCATGATTTGGTCATGAAGGTAATTATAAAGGTCTGAGTACCAAATAGATCTAGGACCAATAATATCATAAATCATTGCAATGGTTGAGGGTTCATGACTAGGTGCTAGAATATTTTCAATGAGGAATTGATATTCTTTTTCCAATTCTATGTGGTGGATCAAAGAGATAATGGTGGCCATCACATCTATTATCACGTTACTGGCCCTTCATATGTGTTCATACTATATGTTGGTGATTTGTTGTTTGAGAACATAAATTATGACATTGTATGGCATCATATTGTCATCTTTGGTCTAAAAGTGGTCTATAACCTAATTGATGATTAACTAAGAATTACCATAAACTATGGGATGCTAAATATTCCATTATACTACCTGATAAAGCCTTGTAATATGTACTTTGTATTTGTCCATGTTGTTAATACAAATAAAATTGACACAAAATGATTTAGGGGTAAGACCTACCTATGATGTAATAAATAAAAAGTTTGCCCCTGATCTATGAGATGTGAATGATTCCTAAATATATAGCTTTTAGTATTGTTCCTCAAGAGGTGTTTTAATGATGGGCATGATCGACTCATCTAAGAATTAAAAAGTGAGGGGCTCAGTATATACAAGGGAAACTTCAACAAGATGATATGTAAGTGCTTATCCCTTTATAGCCTTCTAGTTGATGTATTCTATCTCAAATTCATTCAGAATCATGATCCATTTAGTCGTATAGCCTTATAAAGCTATCTTAGATAGTAAATACTTGAGTGGATCTAATGTATAAATAAATATGATATTATTGTTGAGTATGTAATGTCATAGCTTCTAGGTTACAAATACCATAGTTAAATAAGCTTTTTTGATGGGCATATAGTTATGTTTATACGTGTCCAATTTACAACTTAGTACATGGCATGCTCTTTCCCATTGTCATCATGCTAATATAGAAGTGCCCCCAAGGCTTTGTCAATTGTAGATAGGAATAGTAGAAATGTATTTCCTAGCATTAGCGATAAGAAAATATATGGATGAGCAAGATATTCCTTTAGGAACTAAAATGATTTTTGGCATTCTTCATTCCAATGAAATGTGACACCTTTCTTGAGTAAATGTGTAAATAGATGGAATTTATCAGCTAATTATGAAATCAATCACCTGATATATTGAATATTTCCCTACAAACTATAGATATACTTAAAATTAGAAGGTGGTATCATCTCAATAATGGTATTTACTTTGGCAAGGTCAAATTTAATGCCTTTAGGAGATATGATGAAGCCAAAAAATTTGTCTGAAGTGACACCAATTGTGCACTTCTTAGGATTGAGTCTAGCCTTGTATTCATGAAGCCTCTCAAATATTCTTTGCAGTCTATCTAGATGATCAACATGGATATTTGATTTACCCAATATGTTGTTGACATAGTCTTCAATAATGTCATGCATGCTATCATAAAAAATGATGGTCATGGATCTATAGTATGTAACCCCA
This sequence comes from Torreya grandis, assembly GCA_037957365.1. Classification (NCBI taxonomy): domain Eukaryota; kingdom Viridiplantae; phylum Streptophyta; class Pinopsida; order Cupressales; family Taxaceae; genus Torreya; species Torreya grandis. The sequence goes on along the minus strand of JARHVA010008896.1, from coordinate 340,673 downwards.
ACATTTTTGATATCGAATGCCATAACCTGATAATCAAATGTTCCCCATGGTATGGTGAGCACTATCTTGTGTTAGTATTTTAGTGCAATCTAGATTTGGTTGTATCCTAAAAATCCATCCATAAGTGAAAGCATATCATACCCCACTATGGAGTCAACTATCATGTCAATGTTTGGTAGAGAAAAGTTATCCTTAGGGTACTCCTTGTTTATATCTCTATAATTTGTGCATTTTTTAATTCTTTCAAGATTTTTACTAACTGGCATAACATTTGAGACCACTCTAAATAGACGATCAATCATATACATCTCACTTATAAGAGTTTTTCCAACTCTTTATTTACTAATATAGAAATATGAAGATTTATCTTGTGAAATTTTTTGATTCATAGGTTTGGCATTAGGATGTACAACAAGGTGGTGTACAACCAAGGTGAGGTCCAAACTTGGCATGTTTGAATAGGCCCAAACAAATATGTTAACAAATTCCCTCAAAAGGGTAACTTCAAGTTCCTCCTCAATGACAGATGCACCTAATTTGATCCATTTTGGTTCATTAGGAGTCCCTATGTTGACTTCCATAGTATCTTCTACGAGGAAAGTCAAGCCATCTTCCATAATGGTTGGTAATGAGATGAATTGGCTTGCAAATACAAAGTCCTCTAGTTGGACTAATATTCAATTTCTACTAAACAAGATGGGTCTAAATTTCCCAATGGCAGGGATGGCTAGGTTATAGATACAATTGGAAACTCTTGGGCAATTTGATCAAAGGCATGTGGTTCTAAAAAATTGAACTCAAACCCAAAAGTAAGTTCATCATTGGTGGTATCTTAAGCTTCATTCGAAGAAAGGTGAACATGCCCAACTAATGGTGCTTGAAATAAGTTTTCACCAAAAGATTAGAATTTCTCTTTAATTTTATACTAGTCCAAAATTCCCTCAAAGAATTTTTCACTTTGGAACCTCAATATTTTAATCTATTATTTTTGGCTAAGGGTGTTCATCCACTCTCCAAAATAGGTTGTAGGATCTAGTTTGATAGAGAACCCTTGTTTGTGGTCTTCCAATGGAACATTGTCTCTTAGGCCTATAAAATCATAAAAGGCATCATCATTCTCAAATTCATCCATAGGTACTATCAATTCTTGTTGGTCCCATGCTATAAGTTGAGGTTGGTATAGAGGAAGTGAGTTATAATGGCTCACTAGAGTAAGGATACAAATGACATCTAGGCCAAATAGGTTGGTACTAGCAAGGTCTTCATAAATATTGTGATTAGACTCTACTTTGATGCTAGCATCATCATCACTAGACGTTGGCATTGGAACATGAATAAGATACATGGGGTCATCCCCAGGAAATTTAAATCCAAGAACATAAGTTCATTTATATTGATTTATAGAATTTGGTTCTAGAGTTCCCTTCTAATTTGGCTCGAGGCCTCCTCCTCCATAGGATTGGTTCTACATGATCTTATTAGGGATGGGATATTTAGCATTTTTTGTTGAGAATTGGAGGAGAGCTAAACAATGATTTAACTCATGCAAAGCTGAATACACATAGATTTATTTTAACATAAATATATTCTACACTATATTCATTAATTAATCATTTTGAGACATTACAAATATATAAGAATATTATTCCTATAACTTATTCCCTATTTTCTCTCACCCGAATCCCTCTAATTAAGCAACCTACTATTTAGATATATTTTTATAAAAATTAACAATATATCATAATAATATAATATTCTAACTAATACAAACTTATCATATTAACCATATGATTATAAACACCTTGTAACTAATATTTACCTCTTGGTAAATTAAATAGTTACTATTTACCTTCTTCATAACTACCTATTTTCTGTAATGTCCCCTTCTAAATACATGGTTATTCCATCATTGGGTTCCCATGGACTAGAAATTTGGTCAGGGAACTATAGTTAGTTTGGTAGTGATGTGGTTCAAGTTCAATGCATCTAGTTGGCACCTTCAGAGTTGGCTATGTTTGCTCTTGGCCATTACAATTTTTAGTAAGTTTAGGAATAGTGTTAGTTTAGGATTTTTAGAGTGGGGTTGGATTCATCTCATTGAGGGATTTACGATGAGATATAGATCATTAGTTTCTGACATCATCTTGGCCTCTATTTTAAATTCCATAAATTAAACATTATTATTTAATATTGGAGCTTAGTGCTGAAGCACAACAACTTAATGTTGTTTTAAAAGAGGGTACTTTAAGGGTGATGTTGAGAAAAGAATCAAATAGAATTATAATTTATTTTCCCTCTCATGTTTTATCCCACATGCAAGAGGATTTTATAAACTCCCAATTGAAAAAGTATAAAAGAGGGAAAAGTGCTCTCATTTGGATATGCTTGGTTTATTATTTTTCTTCTCTCTTTTGATATTTCCCTGCGAGGGTTTTGGAGCTTTAGGTCTAAGGTTTGAAGGTATTAAAACCTAAGGCTTTTGGAGATGAAAACCTCCCTATGTAGTATCATTCTATAGGTGTCCAATACCACCCAAAGGTGCTTTGTGGTGAATACACTCAGTGTTCACATTTGTGCTTCAATGGAGTTTATCAGATGAGATTTTGGGGCATATTGATCTTATCATTTACAAGATTTTTTATGAGAAACTAGTTACAAAGGATTTAAGGTAGATTTTTATGTGTTAGAAGTGAGTTATTGCTGCTATGATAGCCTACCTTAGTTGGCCGTACTATTCTACCCAATCGTACCACATTAGAGGGTTTTTTGTGAGTTTGAGTGTAGATTTCTACCTCATACATGGTTGACTTATTTTTGTAGTCATTTACAGCCATTTATTAAGGAGTTTAAAGGGTTTTATAGGTGAATTTCATTATTTATATAGCTACAACCATATACGTAGCATTTTAGCTAGGATTCATAATCTACTTTGGGGCATATACACTCTGGATTCATAGTCTACTTTGCTTTTTATTACTTAAAAAGGATAGAGAATCAATACTAACTTAGTTGTATGCATTTATATATAGTGGAGGATTAAATGATCATTCCAAATGGATGTACTATCATCTCATCCTTCATTTTGTATGAACAATGAAGTGGGTATGTAAGATACTTCACTATTTTTGCTATCTATTTTTTTGGATATTAATGTTTTAGATAATAGAGGATATTTTATGAATTGGGTTGTCAATATTTTGTGAAAATACTGAGTATCTAAGCTGATATAAAAATCTAGATTTTTTAACTGTGTATTCCATATGTAATGTTCAGTTTGATTTGAAAATTATTATTGCAATATCTCCTATTTTGCTGCATTATATTATTGTATCAATTATTGCCAAAAAATCAGAAAACCAAAAAAAATTTATAATAGACAGGCAAAATCCAAAAAACTAAATATCCTATCAAGGGGGAATATTATAGTGGTATCAAAGCATAGCTCTTCTTGCCATCCTATGAGGTTAGATTTAGATATGTAGAAGTGAAAATGAGACATGCAATCAAGTACTAGTAGATATTACATCAGAAGGAATAGATCAAGCCCTGATTTATAGGTTCCATAGGTAGATCCCTTTTTAGGTGTGATTCCAATACAAGTTAAGGAGATGTTGATGAACCTAGCTTTTAGGAGATTCTAAGTTCATTAGTGAGGGAAAAACATAATATAGAGAGAGGACTCTTGCAGATAGATGAGACTTTCAAAGAGTCATAGGTTGAACTAAACTATACCCTTGGTTGGTTGGCATTTCCTAAAAACATAAATAACAAGAACAATAATAATAATAATAATAATGGAGGAAAAATGAATAACTTTGGAGAAATCAATAGAGTATATGATGGTGGTGATAGACATATGAGTGATAGGAACAATGGTGATAGGTACAATACAGATCAACACATAGATAGAGAGGATGAAGGTGAAGCCTTAGTCATGAATAAGAGAGATACCCAGCTAAAAATTGGAAATAGACTTGGCATCCCTAAATTTTCACCTAGAAATAATGTTATTGATTAAGATGCCACCTAGGTTGAGTTCTAAGATGAGATCTTGAGAGATTGGAGAGCATCCAGTACATAGTTTAGGGCATAAATGACATTTGGTGAATACTCTCATATTGAAAATGAGAAATAAACCCCATAGGGGAAATAGACCACAAAATTAGGAGATCTAGAGAAAGGTTATAAATATGACACTCCCATATTTTGATGGTTCTATTAAAACCACCATGAGATCATGGGTCTAAAAACTAGATAGTTACCTGCAGATTAGCCCCATGCTTGAATAAGATGTTATTACTTTTGTCACTTTACATTTGGAAGGTAGTGCACATCAGTGGTGGAGTAATACTAAGGTCACTCTGGGACATGATCATATTACCTCCTATGTGGAGTTCGCCACTAGACTCATAAATAGATTTGATAAGAAGGACCCTAAAATGCAATTCAAGGAGTTGGCTCTGTTGAAACATGTGAGCTCAATAGATTCTTACATATCAGAGTTTCAAGACTTTTTTGGTGATGGTTTCAAACATTTTCAAGTGAAGATTGATCATGATAGTCATTAATGGGTTTTCAAATCCACTTTGGCACTGGATTAAGGGTTTAGACCCAACATCATTAAAGGAGGCCATGAACAAGGTCCATGATATGGAATCTTTTGTTTGGAGGAATAAGTTGCAGTCCAAAGGTTTTCAAAATAAGAGAGATAAGGAGTAAGATAGAAGACATTTTTTGAGAGATTCCAAACATCAACACCAGAGTTATTTTAGGTTGGATAATGACCAGTTAAATGCCCTCATGAGGAAAAAGCTTTGTTTTCACTGTAGAGAGCCTTGGGATCCTAAACACAAGTGTGCTACCCAAGGTAAAGCAAAAAAATTTAGAATATTTTTTTGTAGATGAGTCTAATAAATTTGAGTCACATTCATAGAAGCATTTAGAAGATAATGATTTATTTATATATGTTTCATCTGAAGCATTAAATAAGGAAGAGGGGACCACCCTATGTATAGCATGTATCTTGAGTATTTAGAAAGAAGGGTCATTTAGAATTAGAGGAATACTAGGTGAGAAGTGATGTATTACACTTCTTGACACATGTGACATTCATAAATTCATAGATGAGGGCTTGGTTGCAAAGATAGGGTTGAAGATGGAATAATTTGAGGGATTTAAGGTGAAGGTAGTTGAATGATTTCTTCTCACATACATTAGGAGGATACTCAATTTAGCCATCCAGCTGAATAACTATACTTGCCAGTTTGAATTTTATGTAGTTAGCATGGGGGATATGGATGTTGTGTTGGGTATGAAATGGTTTCATGAGATTAGAGAGTTGACACTCAACTTGAGGACCATGGAGATGAAGTTTGAGGTGAACAGAGTTTGACATGTGATTAGGGGTATTTTAGATGGTGGGTTGAGAGTGGTTTCTCTCAAGCAGATGGAGAGATTGATTTTCCATGATCAGGTGTAGTGGGTAGTAGAGGTAATGTTTATGCCTACAATTTAAAATATTAAAAGTGAGAGTATCCACCTAACATACAAGCTCTCTTGACTAAACACACTAAAGTGTTTAGTGATGTACCACCAAGTAAACCCCCTAATAGGGGTATTAAACATGTGATTGAGTTGGAGGAGGGTGCAAAACCATTAATTACTACACCTTATCGGTACCCAAAGAGATACAAGGATGAAATTGAGAAGGATATCAAATAACTTCTTGAGATGGGTCACATAAGGCCTAGAAAAATCCCTTTCACATCGTTAGTGGTCTTAGTGAAGAAAAAGGATGGGACTCTCAGAATGTGTATTGACTATAGAGATCTCAATAAGAAAATCATTAAAAATAGATACCCTATACCACACATTGATGAGTTTATTTTTGAGTTTCATAGGGCCTATTACTTCTCCAAGATAGATTTGAGATCGAGTTACCATTAGATCTATGTCAAGGATGAGGATGTGGAGAAGACAAATTTTAGGTGCCACTATGGGCACTTTGAGTTCCTGGTCATGCCATTCAAATTGACCAATGCACAATCCACCTTCCAATCCTATATGAATAGGGTGTTTAGAAGAGTAGCTAAGGATAGTCATGATGATATTATTTGATGACATATTGATCTACAATAGGACCTAGGAGGAGCATCTTAAACACATTGACATTGTCTTGAGTATTTTAGAGTAGGACTCCTTATATGCAAAAATGTTTGGGATGACTAAGTTGTTGTACTTGGGTCATATCATTAGTGTTGGTAGTGTGAAGGTAGACTTGGAGAAGATTCGAGTAATTATGGATTGGCCACCACTAAATAATCTATCACACCTTAAGGGATTCCTTGGTCTTTGTGGGTATTACCACTATTTTATAAAGGGATTTTCATAGTTGGCTACTCCCCTCAAAGATTTGACTCAAAAGGATGCTTTCATTTGGTCAAGTAGTGAAAAATAATGCTTTGATAGTTTTAAGGTGATTATGAGTACATGTCCTATGTTGTCTATTCTAGATTTCAACAAACCTTTTGAGTTACAGTGTGATGCCTTAGGGGAAGGCATTGGTGTGGTAATCATGTAGGACAAACACCTCATAGAATTTGAGAGTAGGAAATTAAGGGGCATGGAATGAAGTTACAGTATATATGACAAGTAGATGTTAGCCATCATGTATGCATTGGCTAAATTTAGATAGTATCTAGTGGGCAACAAGTTTATGGTGAAGACAAATCACAATAGTTTGAAACATTTCCTTGGTTAGAAGGACCTGAATGAGAGGCAATAGTAGTGGGTTATAAAACTTTAGGATTATGACTTTGACATTGTTTATGTCAAAGGCAAGAAAAATATAGTTGCTGAAGATTTGTCCAGGGGACCCCATTTGTGTGCACTAGGTGTTATTTCAGATGATTGGAGAGATGTGATATTAATAGAATATGCTAAGGACAAATGGGCTATTGGGATAATAGATGACACTATCTAGGATGATAGGTATATGGTGGTAAATGATATCATCATTTAGAATGAAAGGATTTTCTTAGTGTTAGGATTAGAGATGAAGCAAAAGGTTTTGAGGACATTCCATGACTTGCCTATGGTAGGGCATCCAAGGTAATTTAAAACACACATGTAGGTCAACGAGAGGTTCACTTGGAAGGGTGTCAAAATAGAAGTTATGCAGTATGTGAGAGAGTATCTGATATGCTAGTAGAAAAAATAGGAGCACTCTTTCCTAAGAGGATTATTCCAATCCCTACCCATTCTTGTGAGGAAATGGGATAGCATTTCTATGGACTTTATCAAAGGCCTACCTAAAGTCCAAGGCAGGGATTGTATTTATGTGGTGGTGGATAGATTGATGAATCATGTGCACTTATTTGCCATTCCTACCACCTATACTATAGCTCAAATTGTAGAACTATTTTTCAAAGAGGTATTCCACCTACATGGGTTACCATGGAACATTGTCAATGATAGGGACAGTAGGTTCCTTAGCAATTTTTGGAAGGATCTCTTTAGGTTGATAGGAACAAAGTTCATCCCCAGTATGAGATACCACTCACAAGTAGATGGTCAGATAAAGATTATCAATAAATGGGTGGAAGGATACCTCTTTAATTATGTGTCAGTGAAGCAAAAGGCATGGATTAAGTGGCTTCACATGGGAAAGTACTATTACAATTCCACTTATCACATGTCCATTCATATGTTACCCTTCACGGATTTGTATGGTTATTAGGCACTGAGCTTTGTTGATTTACTATTTGGTGATAGCAAAGTGCCTAAGGCCAAATAAATTCTTTAGGAGAGTCAAGTTATCATGAGTTCTTTGAAGGAGAACATACATAAGGCTAAAAATTAGTAGAAGTAATATGCAGATCAACAGAGGACTGAGTGATCATTTGAGGTTGGTGACATGGTATATTTAATGTTGCAACCCTATAGATAGTCCACTCTCAAGAAGAGTGGGGTATAAAAGCTTAAGCCATGGTACTATGGACCTTTTATGATCTCCAAGAAAATTGGAGAGGTGGCTTATGAGTTGTAATTACCAATAAGTAGTAGGGTACATAATGTATTTCATGTGTCATGCCTTAAGAAGGCTTTGGGACATAATGTGACACCATTAGTAGAGTTACATCCTATTGATGAAGAGGGGAAATTGATTTTGGAACTTGAGGCAATAATTGATATCAGGGAATGCACCTAGAGGAGGAGGACTATCAGAGAGTACCTGGTAAAATGGAAGAACCTACCGATGGAGGATGCTACTTGGGAAAATGAGTAGATATTAGAGCATCTTGATTTGAGATTGCTTGAGGCAAGTAATCTTAGGGAGGGTACACTGTAATGTCCCCTTCTAGATACATGGTTAGTCCATCATTAGGTTCCCATAGACTAGAACTTTGGGTAGGGGAATGTGGTTAATTTGGTAGTGGTGTGGTTCGAGTTTAGTGGATCTAGTTGGCACCTTCAGAGTTGGATCTATTTTCTCTTGGTCATTACTTACTATTTTTAGTAAGTTCAGGAATAGTGTTAGTTTAATATTTTTAGAGTGGGGTTAAATTCATCTCTTCGAGGGATTTTTGATGAGCTATAGATTATTAGTTTTTGACATCATCTTGGCCTCTGTTTTAAATTCCATAGATTAAACATTATTATTTAATATTGGACCTTGGTGCCTTAGCACAACTTAATGTTGTTTTAAAATGGGGGACTTTAAGGGTGAAGTTGAGAAAAGAGTAAGATAATTATAATTTATTTTCCATCTCATGTTTTATCCCATATGCAAGAGGATTTTAGAAACTCCCAGTTGAAAAATTATAAAAGAGGGAAAAGTGCTCTCATTTGGATATGCTTGGTTTATTATTTTTCTTCTCTCTTTTGAGATTTCCCTGTGAGGGTTTTGGAGCTTTGGCTCTAGGGATTGAAGGAATTTGAACCTAAGGCTCTTGGATATGAAAACCTCCTTGAGTAGCAACATTCTATAGGTGTGCAATACCACCCAAAGGTTCTTTATGGTGAATACACTTTGTGTTCACATTTGTGCTTTAATAGAGTTTGTCAAATGAGATTTTAGGGCATATTGATCTTATCATTTTAAATTTTGTTTATGAGAAGTTGATTACAAAGGAGTTAAGGTAGATTTTGATGTGTTAGAAGAGATTTATTTCTGTTGTGATAGTCTACCTTGACTGACTATACTATTCTTCCTAGCTGTACCACATTAGAGGTTTTCTTTATGAGTTTGAGTGCGAATTTCTACCTCGTACATGGTCAAATTATTTTTATAGTCATTTACAACCATTTATTGAGGATTTTAGAGGGTTTTATGGCTGCATTTCATTACTACTATAGCTACAACCATATCCATACCATTTCAGTGAGGATTCATAGTCTACTTTGGGGCATATACAGTCCAGATTCGTAGTCTACTTTACTTGTTATTAATTGGAAATGATAGATAATTAGTCCTAAATCAATTGTATGCATTTTTGTATAGTGGAGGATTGAATGATCATTTCTAGCTTGTTGTACTGTCATTTCAGCCTTCATTTTATATGAACAACAAAGTGGGTATGTAAGATACTTCACTATTTTGGCTATCTATTTTTTTGGGTATTAATGTTTTAGATAATAGGGGATATTTTATGAACTAGGTTGTCAATATTTTTAAAAAATACTAAGTCTATAATCTGATACAAAAATATAGAATTTTTAGTTGTGTATTTTCTATGTAAGTTTAGTTTGAGTTGAAAATTATTATTGCAATATCTTCTATTTTGCTACATTATATTATTGTATCAAACATTGCCACAAAATCAAAAAACCAAAAAATAATTAAAATAAATAAGTAAAATAAAAAAAAATAATTATCCTATTAAGGGGGAATATTACATTTTCACATAATGTGAAAACTAATCCCGACATTTTTGTAGCAATTAGTTAATTTATCATTGTCAAACCAAGATTCATCATTGGTAAGTGGGTCTTTTTCTTGGCTAGTGGTTGGTGTGAAAATGATAGTAGATGGGCTATGAAGTTTTCCTTTTAATTTTAGTTTCCATTTCATGCAAGGTGGTTTTGTTTTAGGTCTTTTATAGGACTTGAGCTTTTGTGGAATCTTGGAAATGTGAATGTGTCATGGGTCAAAATACTCTCTTCGGCCATTGGCTGAGATGGTATAATGATTTGACATTTCAAGAGGAGGCATATGAGAATGAGTCAAGGTTGTCTAGGTCTATATAATTAGCCTCTAGCAAATCGATAAGTATTTTTGTCTTTGTCCTTTTTGGGAACAAAATCTAGGCCAAAGTGGTAGTTATAAATTTTGTACTCCACCTCAAATGTTTAGAATGTTCATAAGGTTACAAATATCCATTGATAGTGACTTCGATGCCTGATTGAGATAACTTGAAACAGTGGTGTAATGTTGAAGGGATTACACGAATCTCATGTATCCAAGACCTGCCCAATAACAAATTATAAGATAGGTCTAGGTATAACACATGGAAAAGTGCATCGTGGGTCAAGGGCCCAATGATAAATAACAAGCTTATGATGCCCTGTGATTCTCATTATTCATTATCATAGGCCTTAATAGTAATTATTTTATACTATAAATCAATTGTTGTGTATCTGATATACTTGATGAGCTTCAAAGATACAATATTTAGGCTCGATCTATTGTGTATGAGGACATGTTTGACTTTTTGCCATGTGATGACAAATTTAATGTACGTGGGATTATTATAGAGAGGGTGAAGGGATGATATATCACTTTAGTCAAAGGTTAACTTTTGGCCTGAGGATATATGTCCAACTAAAATTTGGAATTTATCTAGGCTTATGTCATTGGGAACTTGGGATTGGCCTAAGAACTTTGTTAAGATGTTCTTGTGGATAGTAGACATATGTAATAAATCCAAAATGGAAATTTGTGTGGGTGTCTTCTATATTTGTTCCACAATATCATATGTCTTTTCCTTAACAATGGTAAATGGCTTGTTCCAAGCCAACACAGTGGGTTAGATTGGATCACTGGGAGGAGGTTGTGGGCCTTGAATGGTAATCTTTGATTGTCGAGTTGTGATTACATAGTAAGGATTAGGTACATGATTATTTTTGCTAGAAAATGATGATAGAGATGGGCCAGATAAGATAAGTCTCAATTTCTAGTGCACTTAGCTTTGGTCATGGGGAAAAGATGAGATATTAGTATAAGGTCCAAAAATAGTATTCCTTAGTTATTGTTGTGTTTCTTTGTGGTCCCACATCAAGGAAGGATTATTGGCATATATGGGTTCATTGGAATTGATTAGCAACAGTCTTAGTTTATTAGTACTCGGTCTAGGATTAATTGTGATGGTCGAAACATGACCTCCTATAATATGACCCACAACTTTATTGTGGTCATATGAAACTATGTGGTAAGTCTATTAGTTATTGGGGTCATTTTGGCCTTGGTTCCTCCCATTCATTTGATGTTGTTGTTGTTAATATTGTTGTTACTGTCAAGAATATTATTGATACTATTGTTATTGTTGTTCTAGCTTTTGTTGTTTCTTTTGTTGTTTGTTATTTTTATGTTACAAAAAAGGGTTTTGGTAAATCGCTAGGTTCTGATTGGATCTAGATTTTATATTATCGAATGTAATCTCTCTATTTTCTAACATATATTTTATGAGGTATTTTATTTACACAAAATGACATATATTATGTCCATAAACACGATGGTATTCATAGAACTCATTTTATCTATACCAGTTTAGATACAAAACACCCTTAATATAGTGATTCAAGATTGGACAACTAATCATGTTAGTTGTGGAAAGATTATGAAACACTACTATGATAGGTTCAACAAGGTAACTGACTACTCAAGGAATGGGTTTTCTTCATGGAAGAGGAGTTGACAAAGGTTGTGATTACTACATTTATGGAGTTGGTCTACGCTGTACTTGCTAATGAGGAGTAAGATACATCTACAACATATTTTGAGTAGATGGTGTTTGAACCATTTGAACATGATGTGACTTACTTACTCGATTTCTAAAAACATTCTTATTGTAGTTTATTTTTTTATCATAATTACAGGCCTAGGCTAGTGATGATGCTTACACTTGGACTTGGTTTTGGTTCTAATTTTGGCTTATTCCTTGGTTTTGATTTTGATTTTGATACGAGGAGGTTAACTTGATAACACCTTTGTTAATAATAGATTTTTTAATTAGAAAACCTTTTTTGATGATCTCTTTGAAAGTATGCAAACATTAAAGCTCCAGATGATAGGATATCTCACTATGCACATTTTTAGTAAACACAACAACCAATTTTTTTTGGTAAGCTATGGGTAAAATAACTAACAATCACTCTCCATCTCTGTAGATAACTCATAAATATTTCATCAAATTTCTACTTTTATTGAGTCAAATATACTAATAAAATCTCATGTTCAAGATTATAGGATAAATGTTGCACAAGTTTATCTAAGAGGTCATCAAAATTAGATTTAAAATTATTTGGTAATTTAAGGAACCAATCCAAAGCTTATCTTGATAGACTTCAAGGATAAAAAGGAGTAGGTAAATGTCACTATAATTCACTAGCTAGAAAGTAACAAATAAATCAATTAAACGGGCCTTAACATCTCCTTTACCCTTATATTTATTAAATTTTGGTGGTTTATAGCTTGGAGGAAATGGTATCTATATATAATCCATGTTGAATGGGTATCAACACACATCATCTAACTTGAATTTCTTGGTCTTATTCCTTGCTTAAATAGTGAAAATCACATCTGTCATTTGTTGTAGATCTTATGCTAAGAAACTAGATGGAACACTTGGCTAAGGTGGAGGCTAGGTAATCAAAGGTGGATTACCTTGACTAGGGTATAATGAAGGTATGGTTTGTTATGGGATGTTGGTTTGATGATTAAATTAACCAAGAATATGCATCTATAGATTGGGATGTAGTTTTTGAAATTGTATACATTGTTGTGATATATTCTAGTTTGGATTTGATATATAACCTTATATTTAAGGGAATTTTGGATGTAATGGAAGAATATGGCTCTGGGTAAAGTAATGTACCTATTGAGCTTGAGTAGAGACTTGTTGCTGACTAGTCAAACATGATTAAATAAAGGGAACTTGTTGTGAACTAAGGCCTTGTATTTGGATCTGTGGCACATGCTGAGAAAAAGGTAATTGTTGCCTACTTGGTACTTGTTGGATAGTGGGTACTTCTTTGTTGCAAAACCCCTATTGTGAACTAGACATTTGTTAGGTGTTCAAAATTTGTCTTTAACCAATAGACACATATTATTGATTAGACAAAATTTGAAATTGTAAAGGTATATTGGTCTATGATTATTGAGGTACACTTATTATTACTTGGCAAGGTGCAAAATTTATTACCTTTATTGAGGTTGCATATTGTTAGGCCTCTAATATGGTGGTAAAATAGATTATGCCTATTATTTTGGAATGTTAATCATCACCTATTGAGGTGGAGTAACATTTGTCAATTGTTGTTGACATAAAGCACTAGCTGGTGCTTAAGTACTTAATCCTTATGATTGCATGTTTGATGAAGTAACTGGTTGAGGATGAGAGGTAACTTATTATGATTGGGATGTAGGAGTTCTTACCCCCTACTATTTTATACCACTCATGGTATTAACTAAAGTCACTTATTGTTACAAACTATTTGTTGGTGTATTTAAACCACTTTGGCTTGGATTGGAAGACACTTTCATGTTATCCACTATGTTGGGCACATTATTTTGTGTAGAATTCATAGTCACTTCTTCAATAGATGGGACATTATACATGTCACTCACTAAATTTATTTGTGAAAATAAATCTACACCTAAATTATCTTGACCTATCAATTAAATTAATACCCATGTTGAAGGAGCTAGCTCTATGAGTAGAGTATTTCATGGTCATAACATTAAAATTGTGTATTATATTCAAATAGGTTTGATACACTTGTTGTATTTGTATAAGGTGGTCCTCTATGAGGCCATTTATTTTGATAAACATATTTGGGTCTTGATATGACATAGGCACAAGTGATTGAGGATTACTAGTAGAGGCCTGATTAATGGTTTGGTTATAAGGTATGTTGAGATGCACTCTAACTAAACTAGGTAGATTTTCATGGGGGAAGTCTACTGGAAACTTGGCCCCACTTTCATAGATATAACTAAAACCTCATATTTGTTTTCAAGCAAGTGATGATAAAATAAATAAGGATCATATGTCAAAGTAATAGTAACGTAATATGGTTGTTATTGATCTTGTTCTACAACTGATATCACACTAACAAGATATTACATGGTTTGTTCTTGGTATTACCCCAAATATAGAGGTGTGTTAATGAAATAATGGGATAATTGATCTTGGCTATGTTCTTTAGAGTGAGTATTGTAAGGATGATAAGGATCCATCTCACAAACTACCTCATCACCATAGGGGTATTGAATAAAGTCATCATTTGTGACTATGTTATCATAACCTTGATTGTACATGGCTCCACTATGAGTGTAATGAGACATATTCAAATTAATGACTTTATAGAGTTCTAAAAACTCTTAAAAACAAGGTTTAAAATATAAAAGGTATAAACTTGGTCTAAAATCTTGGTCTAAGAACTAGAGTTACTTCTCCAAAATGGTCAATGATAAGTTTAGTCTAAAATGATATAATGTAAAATGTTAAATGTCAAACATAAAATGTTTTATACAAATGGTAAAGTGGATGGGTAAAACCAAATGCCAAACTTAGGTAAAAAAGTGTTTCAAATAATGTTAAACTAGGTCTAAAAATGAAAAAAGTATCTAAGTCTTTAGGAACAAGGCACAAAGCTAGGCTCAAAAAATTTGTCTAAAACAAAATGGTAAGATGTTAGGACTCTTGAAAACACAACACAAGATCTATATTTGAAACAACTAGGTCTAAGACAAATGTAAAATTTTTAGATATTTTGGAAATAAGGCAAAAAATCTAGACTTTGAAACTAAACAAAAGGGAATTTCTAGGTCTTTTGGGAACAAGACACAAAATCTAGACTTTTAAACAACACTAGGTCTAAAAAAGAAAGGTAATTAGCCTAAATGTTTTTAAACACTTTGACTCAAACTAGGAATTTAGATTTAAACACACACTTTATGATTTGGCAAAAGACATTGAACTTTAAGCATTGGAAGATAGACCACTTCCCAAATTTAAGCACAAAAATAGTTTTTAAATTGAGCAAGGAATTAGCCTAAGTTGCACAACCCAAATGTGAAAGGGAAATGTCTAAGCCAAAATTATGTGAGGCATAGGAATGAACCAATATATATTTGAACTTGAACTTGAACTTGTCAAGGCTAATTTTTGAACTTGATTTATAAGTCTTGGTTTAAAATAGATAACAAGCTTTACCAAGATGGATAGCATAACGACACTAGGCATTTAGATCAAGAAGACACACATGGTTTTGAATTTATACTTTAGACACAAGGAAATAATTATTTGAAATAGGGATAGCAATGTAATGATGCTAACATGATTTAAAGGTATGAAAAATGGTTTATTTCAAAAAATTCTAAGGAAAAAGACTTGGAATGAAATGGGTAACTTAATGATTCCCCTTTCAAACAAGTGACACATATGCACAAACATTAGACAAATGATAAGGCAAAGGTGTGATGTTAAATGGATGGCATAACACCTCTTCAATCAAATGAGTGATGTGAAAACATGTGATGAACCTACTGCACAGATTTACAAACTATAGAAAATAATGGAATAATAAAAATAAATTTAAAAATTAACTTCGAATAATTAAAATATGTTATATTGATTATAGGCCACTTTAAGGGGGTAACTTCCTTTGAGAAATCTCAATACAATAATATTAATCAATGCATTCATTGGGGCTCAATACTTAAATATTAATTATATTCTATAAACTAATACTTTCTATGCATGTGGGATAATTCAAATATGCTACTTAAATATTAATTCTATTCTATCAACTTAACAATTCCCATGCATGTGGGATAATTGAAATATACTAAAGGGATGACTTGCAAAGTATATGCATCCATAATTACTAATATGCTAATAATGAAAAGAGAAGGGTAGGAAATGGGTTCCTAAGATCACCTCCCCCTTAGAAAAATATTTATCCTTAAAGCATCAGATGTGTGAATCATTTCTAAATTTGGAATAATGGTTCCCATGTGGCATCTTAAGGTTGCATATTGTGCTACTAGATTAAGACTTTCATGATGGAGTGGTAGTGAATTTAGAAGGTGATCTTATCTAGGGTAGCTTCCAATTTGATAAGGATGGATACTTCATTATAAATTTTAGGTAAAACTATTTTCACTCTAATGGTAGGTCCAAGAACTTTCTTCAAACATGAGACATGAAAAGCTAAGTGAATTAAGGAAGGTGGAAGCTCCAACTTTTAAGAAACATACCCAATCTATTAGATAACCTTATATGGCCCATAAAATTTTGGGTCAAGCTTATTTTTCCCCTTTACTTTCAAGGATGATTTCTTGTATGACTATAGATGAATAAAAACCATATCACCAAGTTGAAAGGGACACTCGAAACAATGCTGATTTGCATGTTGCTTCATTTGGTTCTATTCTAGATGGAGTTTATCCCATAAGATGCTAAGAAACTAATCTTGATGGTGGAGAGTAGTGTCAATTACCTAAAATGGGGAATTACAAGGTGTATATGAGAGTAGTGTTGGGGGAACTTAACCATAAACTACTTGATATGGAGTCGTTTTAGTAGAAGTGTGGTAGGAGATATTATACCACCATTCTGCCAAGAGGAGCCACTTTACCCACTAGTGCTATTGTTCTGATGCAAAGCAATGAAAGAATGTTTCCAAGAATTTGTTGATGATTTCTATCTAGACATTAATTTGTAGATGATACCTAGAGCTCATCTTCAGTTGTGTGCTTGTGCATCAAAATAGTTATTTACAAAAATGGCTAGTGAAAGTTGCATCATGATTAGAGAAAATTGAAGAAGATATGCCATGAATATGGAAAATATGATCCAAGAAAACTTGTGCAATTGTGGAGGTTATATAAGGGTGGCTAAGGGCATAAAAATGACTATATTTAGAGAGGTGGTCAACTACAACCAGGATTACTATTTTACCACTAGATTTAGGGAGCCCCTTAATAAAATACATAGAAATATCAGTCCAAATCCTAGTAGGGATGGGCAAGGGTTTGAGAAAACTAGGAATCATTATGGTTTAACCTTTGTTGTGTTGGTAGGTATCACATTTATCCACCATATATTTAATTTCCCCTTTCATCCCCTTTTATAGTTTTTTTTAATGTGCCCACTCATATTTTGAGAAATCCCAAGTGCTCTATTGATGGAGAATAATGGATTTCATAGAATACAACCTAATGAAGGTCTATTCTATTGGTAAGCACCAAATGACCCTTATAACATAGATAATCACCATTCCATGAATAATGTGGTACTATAGAAGGGTTAATGGTCAATTTTTGAATGAGTTGGTGTAAAGAGGGATCATGTACACACTCTTGGTGTATAAATTCCAACCCATTTAGAATGGGTATAGAGATGGAAAAAAGGGAAGTCTAGTTCTCAAATGTTTGAGAGAGAGCATCCACCACTACATTGTATTTACCTTTCTTGTAAGTGATATTGTAATCATAGCCCATGAGTTTGTTGACCCATTTATGTTGTGTCAAGGATGAGATCCATTATTCTAGGAAATATTTCAAACTCTAATGATCTATTTTGATACAAAAATGATTCCCAAATATGGCTACCATTTTTATACTACATACAAAATGGCCATCATTTATTTTTCATATGTAGACAAAACCAGATTTCATCCAAAAAGGGATTTTCTAGTGAAAGCAATGAGAAGACCTTCTTGGACAAGAATAATAAAAAGGTCATTTCCATATGCATCAATTTTGATGGTGAAAGTTTTGGCGAAGTCTAGCATGGCTAAAACTGGTGTACTATACATATCTTGTTTGAGTACCATAAATACCTGGTTAGCTGCAACATCCCATATGAATACCTCTTTATTTAATAAAGAAGTCAGAGGAGTTGTGATCTTACCATAATCCTTGATATACTTGAGGTAGTATCTTATAAGGCTAAGGAATCCATGAAGGCTCTTTAGGTTCATTGGTCAAGGCCAATGTTTCATGACACTAATTTTATCTAGATCCATACAGATCCCATCAGTTGAAATAATGTGCCTTAGATATTCAACTTATTCTTAATCAAAGGAAAACTAGGAATACTTGGCACATAATTGATTATATGATAGAATTTGTAATTCCAATTCAATATGTTAGATATATTTGTCCCATGAGTGACTTTAGATCAAAATATCATCAAATAAAACCAAAGCAAATTAATGGAGGAAAGGCCAAAATATTTTATTCAATAGGTCCTAAAATGTTGAAGGGGCATTGTAAGTCCAAATGGCATGATCAAGAATTCATAGTGACATTCATAAGTGTGAAAATATATCTTTGGAATGTCATCAACATGCACATGGATATGATGATATCTAGAATGAAGATCTAATTTAGAGAATTTTTTTTTCCCATGGAGCTAAGCAAGAAGCTTATCGATGACCAAAATTAGAAACTTGTCTTAGATAATGAGGTGATTAAGGGAAATAAATTCAATACAAATGTGCCACAACCCATATTTTTTGTGGACAAGAATCACTAGGAAGGATTATGGGCTAGTGCTTGGGTGAATAACTCTAGACTTGTAGTGTTCTTGTACTATCTATTCAATCTCAATTTTTATAGATGGGGATAGTAGTATGGCTAGATGTTGGGTGGGATGCTTCCTAGAAGGAGTAGAATGTGATGATTTTTATGATATGAAGGGGACAAACCCATTGAATCTATAAATATGGTTACATGATTATCAAGGATGGATTATAAATCAGTAGGCTAGCTAATAGAAGCAAGGAGTTGGAGTTGGATGAAGTGCAGCTAGGCAATGTCCCCATGTGAGCCTTTCTTTAGAAGCTTTTCCATGCGATGGGAACTGATGATGCTAGTAGATTTAGAAAATAACTTTTTTAAGGTGTTCTTCTAGCCACTATCAATTAATTGCATCTAAATATTAGATAAGTGCCATAGAATATGTCCCAATCTGTTGAGCCACTGTGCCCTTAGGACAACATCACATCCCCATAAGAGTAGGGAAAACATATTTTAGTGAAGATTCTAATCAACTATCATAATATGAATATTATGACACTTTACTTTACAAGGCAATGTTCTCCCATTAGAAATCATGACTTCAAATCTTTAACAAGGGTGTATAAATTAGTTTGCATGCTTAGTAATGTTGAGATCAATGAAACTGTGTTTGCTGCCAAAGACAATGAAAATTATGAGAGGGATATTTATAAATAACCCCTTGATATTCATGTTTTGATGGGTGGTCATACCTATGAGTTCATGGAGAGAGATCTTGGGTTGGGTTTCCTAAGCCATGGAGTAATCAGAGGGTTTTTTTTCTCCTTGAGTATCTTAAAATTCTTGGATATTAGGCTCTCTATCTTGCTTTAGCAATGAGTCCACATATAACAAGTAAATATTTTATGCATTACACCTTTGAACATTAATCCATTTTTCATCATAATTATAACAAAAAAATTTATCATTATGAGCCCACATCTCTGCCTTAGTAAGGCACTTGACCAGTGTGGTTATAGTTGGCCATTGATTTGTTGTGTTCTTTATGGGTGGAAAATTGGGAAGTCAACGCTGCACTGAAAGTTTATCTTCTAATAACTTATCTAGACCTAAGGTGGCCATCAAGTTAGTGGGTTAAAAAAGTTTCACCTCAGATCAGATTCTCTCTTTGAGGCCCCTAATAAAATAACTCTTGAAGAAGTCATCTGATAACCCTTCAATGTGGTCAGCTAGTTTCTCAAATTCAATATGATAATCATAAACAATGCCTATTTGGCAGAGTTTGGTAAGAGATCCTATAAATTCCTTGAATACCAAATGACCAAACCTACCTAGAAGTAAAGATTCAAAGGTTTTCTAATCAGGTTCATCATTCAACTTGAGATACCAATAATACCATTGAAGTTCTTGTTCCAAGTGAAAGGAATTAATTGGGACTTTGTTGATAAAATAAATATTTTAAAGGTTTAAAAAAATGATTGATATATCCAAATAGAAGGATCTATACCATTTAACTTTGTAAATTCCAAATTAGGCCCACATGATGTGTGTGGAGAAGAGAAACTATTCTCTAAAGAAAACTCCTTTTGCAACTTGTTAAATATAAAGTTATTCTAGTAATTTAGTCCATGCATCTTGTCAGTTAACTTAGTGACCTTGGATTTTAATGAGGTGAGTTATTCCTCTATGAATTTTGTGCCTGTATAGGTGACTAACATAAAAAAAAATTCTACAAGGGATAGAAAAACAAGTTGAAGACACAGTCAATAACACACTTTTTTTATTTAGACTAAAATGGAAGGGGTAAAGGTACGTTTAAATTTTTTTTGCACTGTCTAGCTATGATTGATGAAGATAAGGATAATTTAAGAATTGAAATGGAAGAATTGGAAAAAAAATTCAAGAGGGAAAAATGTGAATAAAAAGGAAAGGAACACTGTGAAATTTTTTTGAAGCAAGAGGATAAAAAATGAATTTATGTCAAAACCTAAAAAAATCAAAACATGGGATTTGTGGCTAATGGAAGTGGAATTGGGATATGGGACCTCAAGGAAGAGAAGGTGTGGAATGAAATTTAAGGTGTCTGCTAAATTTTGATGATCAACAGAGATAGAGATGGAGAGATATGAAAAAAAACTAGTTTCTCTAGAGATGGAGGTATTTTTTTGAAACTAGTTTCTTTGGGTTTATATTATCAAAAGTCTATTTGAAGGTTTGCAGTTACCATTGTGATAGTCTGAAACTAGTTTCTCTAGGTTAACACTATCAAATGTCTATTCGTAGGTTTTTAGTTACCACTATGTTAATCTAAAACTTTTTTTAGGATGCTCTTATCAAAAGTCTGTCAGCAAGTTTTTAGTTATCGCTCTATAGAAATTTATGGCCATGGATTTGCCCCTAAACAAAAGATCTTAGTTTACCTCATAAGTTATAACTAGTCAATCAAGATGGGGCCATTTCCCTTTTTTCTAGTAGGTCCTCTCAATGGGCTAGTTACTTCAGGGTTCCTATGGTACTCATCACAATGAGTTTTAGGGATATATACCCAAGAACTTCCCATAGCTATGCATAGGGGCATTTTACCCTTATCCAAACCTATAAATAAATATGTAAAAATGGATATAATAATAAAAAAATTAAATATCATAACTCTTGGAAAGCCACTGCTATAAGGAAAAACAATCTCTAAAATCTAGTTGCTGAGGAAAGTGCTCCAATACCAGATGTGATGAACCTAATACACAGATTTACAAACTATAGAAAATAATGGAATAATAAAAATAAATTAGTAAATTAACTCATAATAATTCAAATGTGTTGTATATATCATAGGCCACTTTGAGGGGGCAACCTCCTTTAAGAAATCTCAATATAATAATATTCATCAAATCCTTCATTAGGCCTCAATACTTACTCAAATACTAATTATATTATATCAACTAATATTTCCCATGCATGTGGGATAATTCAAATATACTAAAGGGATGACCTACAAAGCATATGTGTCCATAGTGATTAATAGACTAATAATGCAAAGAGAAGGGTAGGACATGGGTTACTAATAAAACTTTACTCATTTTGGATGTAGTTTGACAAACAAATAGTGTTTACTCAATACCATGTAAGTAAAAAGGAGAAATGAGAAAAAAACGTAAATGTAACATCCTAAATCCTAAAACTGATAAGGTGGCTTCATACTATCAAATTTTGTCTATATACTTATTCTTGATAGGAATTATATTTGTTAATCTAAAATTAAAATTGTATAAAGAGTAGGGTTTTTAGGCCCCTACTTATCTTAAGAGTTTGTACAATGACCTAGAAATTTAGTTTATTTTCAATGAATTAAAAATATGTCTATGGCAAGTGGGGTTGTCTAAACTATTCATTTTCATTCATTCTAAATGGTCCCATATGTGTGGTTAACACTAGGGCACAACACGTGATTTAGATTTGCATTAACCATCTTATTTTGAAAAGGTCTTATCATTTTCACAACCTCTACATCTATCAATTTCTTAGTGCAATGCGATGTCCAAGTTAAACATATGTTCTAAGGTAGTCTCTTACTAATGGAGCTTGCTTAATTGCTCAAATAAGTATCTAAATAATTGGACCTCAATTTTTATACCCTTATATTAGAGTGGGGTTGAAGTGATGCTGGGAGATGAATTATTAGGTCACACTTCCCTAAAGAACCCATGGGGAGCTAATGAAATCCCACCCACAAGCTAAAATGCATGAAATCAAAAATTGGAAGGACTTTAGGATCATTCTGAGGTCACCCAAATCATTTGTATTTTAGGGAGGGCCTTAATAACTTTCCTTCCATTCTTTTAGATAAAAAGTGACAAGTGTAAAAAGTGAGCATTTTTATCACCCAATTTCCCTAAAGGGGATGGAGGGAGAACATACATGAAACATTCATCTTTATAAACAAACACATAATCAACAAACATAAAAATGAAAACTCTTACAAGTATTTAACTAAAGTGTGAGTTCATTTTTATAACACCAAACAAAATATGTCATGAAGATTAGCCCCTTGGCATTGTGTTAAAAACTTTAAACAAGATGAAAAATAACTCAAGTAAAATATTTCTAAAACACCAAATTTAAATGTGAGTTTTTGAAACTTAGAGTGTTTAAAATCATCTTTTCTTAGCCTTTGGGTCTTGTAAAATATGTTAGGGGGTCCTTTAATTAGAAGCAAAATGTAAGTCAACAAATGAATTTTGAAAATTAGCTCTTAGGTTTCAAAAAAATTTAATAGAGTGAAAAACCATAAAAACATAGAAAAATACCATGACTTTACCTATAAAACCATAACTATTAGCACAAAACCACAAGTTCATGCAGGGGATAGAGTTAGTGTAAAATCATAACTCTTATAGTAATACCATAGAAATAAAGACAATGCCATAACTCTCAATGCATATTAAAAATTTCCATACAAAATAACATGGTTAGTGGAAAAACTATGACAGTTAGGAAATATCATAATTAGTTAGGGCAATATCATAGAAATAAAGGCAATACCACAACTATGGAGGTAATACTGTGACTGCAAAGTCATGATATTGTAATATCTCATTTTTTTCCTATAAAATAGAAATATTAATACAAAACCATGATGGTATAAAGAAAAATCATGATATTTATAATAATATCATAGGACTTAAGGTCATATCATGATGGTAAATTCATGATATTGTGTAATATAACAATTCTAGAAAGCAAAAATGTGACTATATCGAGCAAAATCATGATTTCCTATAAAACATTCATGAGCCTTCATTTTCCAATTTTTTGGTTATCAAGTTTATATTTTAACATGAAAAATGTTAGGAGGATGTCCTAAAATGCCTTGAGAATAACTTTATGGGGTGTGGGTCCCACTAGGCATGCCATCATGTGAACAAAGAATCTTTAGAGGGGAGGTTAGTATAGTGTTAGTCTAATAAAAAATAACACATTAAACACTTAACACCTCTAGCTTAGACATGAAGAGAGCATAGGTTACAAACATACAAATTAAAACATAACTATAACATAAAATAAATCATTATTTTACTTTCCTTGGATCACTAAATGTCTTGTTGAAGTGGCTTGCTCGGTTTGTGCATCAGGAAATATTCATCAATGGAGCTTCATTTGATTCACCTTTCTTTAGCACCTTGTATTAGTTGATTAGCTTATGAATTTGGGATGGTAACACTACTTGAAAGGTTTCATTTATTTGAGAATTATAACATTACACTAAAATATCTTAGAGATCAATATGTATGGCCTTGTATTTATAGCCTCCAAAAGTAAACCCTCACCCAAGGTGATTTAAGGTTAAGTTTAAACATGGAATGGGTTAAAACTAACCCTAAGTGAGTTGAGGGTAACTCAAATTGAGTTAAAATTTGTCATGCAATTATGATTTTCATTTACTAGGTATGTCTCTCAAGTTAGATATTTTGAGATATTTTGGAAGAGCTTGACAACTCATAAAGGCAATGATATTTTAAGATATTTTGGAGTTTCTATTTTTAGATATTCAATAATTATAAATGGATAATTTATCTAAGCATTTAATTTGGTTTAATTATTTAATTCATTTTGATTAGAATTTTAGCTCTTTTAATATTTACTCAAGTGCCCCACTTAATGGGTCCATAGCTCAAACTACCTACTATTAGGTCGCAAGGTGACTGATGATGAATCTATAAGAGGTTATTGTTGTGTGTGGTAGAGTACCCCAAATAAGTATGCCTTAACATGATTTTGAGCATTGATTAATGGTTTTTGGATGAAATTGGGACATTTAGTAATTATTAGGTTTAATTTATAATGTTTTTAGGAATTAATCTGAAGTCAAATTGAAAGCTAATTAAGGCCAAAATGGGGTTTCTATAGGTTCTTATGTCATTCTCTAAAGTTTTCAATCCTTCAATTCACTTTATACTTTATACATGCACTAAGAACCTATTTAAATCAATCCTAAAGGTCAATTTGGTAAGGTACACATCTAAGAGCACTTGGTAGGTAAGGTAAATAGTTTATAATGTCATAGGGTGTCAAAGAAGTAGGTCTAAATATCAGTAGCATAGTAAAGAGCATCTTGAAATGTTATATTTAGATAATCAAGACAATGGAAAATTTATCATATTTATTTTGGCACTTATACAACCTTCTTGGGAGTTTGAAGAACTCAATCCATCCATTAGAGAGTTTTTTAGGTAAGTCAAATAAAAGAAACTGATTAGATGCTCATTTGAGCTCTTCACAATCTCTATAAGGTCATAATATTTTGATTGGTTAATGAACATATGAATGATTTGGGACAAATTATCCTAGGCATAGGAGGTACCCCTCATGGGATTCAAATTCATGAAGAGAGTTTATGGTTTTAAGTCTCAATTTTATGAACCATCACTAACAAGTTAAGTAGTCAAAAACTGTATTAAATCCCATGGCCTTAGTTATTCAAGAGAAAAGTATTTTTTTGAGTTTGATGAATTTTTTGATTAAGGTATACTAAAGTCAAGAGAGACCTTATCCATCCATCATTCAAGAGTTTTACATCAAATGAAAGTGTACATGGGTGTGTTCTCTCCCTCAAAAGAAGAGTTACATTGATAAAACATAATTTTCATGAAAATGAAGTCATTAAATATAAATGTGGTATTATGATTTTTTTTTGGTATTCAATAATCATCTATATATACCCTTTTAAATCCTCAATTTATTCCCTAGAAATTCCATGGCCTAGTAGAAATGAGCTTGTCTATAAGTTGAATGTATGTATTCATTATGATCAGGTATGTGCATCAAATTGAAAGAGGAATTAGTGCTTACAAAGAAAGTAATTCCATCAAGGACAAATTAGGATAGAATTCCAAAATGGATAGAGGAGAGAAGACTAGTGAAGAAACCCCAAACATCTTAAATCATAGTCACAAGTTCAACAAACCTATCACAACCTCTTTAAAGTCTTATACACATGGAGGAAAGAAGAAATAAAAATTAAGATGTCAAATACTAAAGGAGATAATGTAAATATACCTATATGGTCTCATAAATAACTCCAGGTGGTCAAAAGAAGTTAAATGTAGACCCATAAGTTTGCAGACTTGTAGGTCTACATTCAAGACCTAAAAGGTGTGAATGAAGGGACTAATGATCATGGTGTCATAAAAAGATTGTTTAACATTCAAATATATCTTTATAAAATTTACACTAGACTCATAAAACTTAATAAACTCTATGTAGGCATGGAAAAGAGGAAAACATAGAACATGTAGACACAAACCTAAATGAGTCTCTAGGCCAATGCAATTGCAAATATGGGGAATACGTTTTTAAGTAGAGTGAGAGATTTCTTACCTAAAAGGTATTAAAATGATTTTGAATACATCAATGAGTAGGTGGATAAATGAAATATTACTACTTAGGTGGTCATGATCATCTACAAATGTCTTGAAATTGAAATAGACACCTATAATAGTGTCTTCATATCTTGTTTGTTGACTATGCATAGTGTGTGAAGAGGAGTCAAATGGATTTCTCAAGCCAAAAAAGATAATCCAAGGGTTTTAATGAGTTATTTTAATAATCATATAGGTTACAAAGTTCTAATAAGGTCATGTCAAAATGTAGTAAATATAGTCACTAGGCCTTTGGGCCTAATACCCTTCTTAAATCCTACCCCTTGGAGTCCTAGTATAGGGGATGAAATGGGATTTAATATAGCCTAGGCACAAAATAACAATGTTCCTAAAAGGGTTTCTTGTGTGGATGAAGTATTTTTTTGAATAGGCACTCAAAATAGGTCATTTATCCTAAAACCCTTTTCAAGATGCATAAATTACTTACTAGCCACCTAAGAGCCTCAAAGACTTACTTGGAACTATAAAAAAAATCTTCATGGGACCATGATCTCATAGGTAAATTTAGGCACCCTTTTTCACTCAAATTTCATGAAGTTAGTTCATAGGTTAAGGGCCTATCCTTTATGAACTATCGTTAAGAACCTAAACATGTATAAACCTTCCTAAAACCCTAAAAAGAGATCAATAAGGAAGAATGTGAGAGAAATGCATCCAAATGAATTAAATTTATCCTAGAAAAAAATGAACAATCTAGACTCTGAGAGGGTTTTAACCATACAACTTTCTTGTAATGCCACATGTATGGATGTAATAAATGCCTTATTTTTACATGCTTTCAAGGTGAACTCAAGGTGTAGAGATAGGTGAACAAATAGAAATCATTAGATAAGGTGTATTGATATGTTTTTTTAACCTTTGAAAAAATCCTCTCAATTACCCATGAAATTTCTCCTATAGGTATCAAGAAGGCAATTTTGGATGTGCTAGTAGGAGAGTGACATGGTCACCTAGAAGGTTAATAACAATAAGGGATGGGGTTTTTTAAGTCTACATCATAGAATAAGATGTAGTAAACACTTATAAACATGTCCCTCATTCTTTTACAAAGGCCCTTTGAATTATTCATGGCCATCCAAATAGTAGGTGTCAAACAACTAGGCTTAGATGTTTAATAGGCATGTATGACTAACAAAGAAGACTCTTCATGATGAAGAAGAAAGCATGGTAAGGTGTAAAAAGGAACATTTAGTGATAATATCAATGTGTAAATAAAATTAATAGGGACCAAATATATTTTAAAACATGATGGGTATTGAATAATGTGAAGAGTCTCTTCACCAACTTGTGCAATAATAGTTCCTACAAGATAGACACATGCTTAAGGGAGATCATTAGGCACTTTTTTATCTCATTTATTGAATATAACTAACTAAAAACCAATTTATAGTCATCACGGTATACTCTTATGTCCATATCCTACTCCTTTTTTCCTCATTATATATATTTGGCCTATTTTGGAATTATAGACATCCACAAATTAGTATGGCAAAGCCCTGCTGAATTTGATACTCATTTTACCTATGGAATAATAATTCAAACTGATTTTGGTTTCCTCAAATATTGAATTAAGTGTTTGATATGATTTTTTTTTGAATGATAAGTTATATTTTTTATTGCTTGCATTCATCCATCTCCTTCATGCCTTTGTATGAGAAATTTTCATTCTAGTAGGTCATATGATGTCTATCTAGAAAATTTGTATGGTTTTAAGTGTGAGAAAGATTATTAGTGTCTATTAGTATGCCTAAAAAATTTCACCTTGAACACTACATTTCATCCTACCTTAATATTGAATCACTATTATTATAAGGGCTAACTTTGACTATTGAGATCAGTTTTGTAATTATTTTCCATAGTGTAAGTTTAAGCAAGTAGTGGAGTTAACTTTGGTGCATTACCCTATATACTTTTCCTTTTATTTTAGTTTTCTTCTACTCCTTTTCCTCTCAAGAAAATAAGTTAGTGATCATATTTAGCTGTTGTACATGGGAACTATCCCATAATATATAGATTTACCTTTTAAAGTAGGTTATCCAGACACATAGGTGATTCCATGTTATCCCAAATTGAGAAGGCTAGATCAACCTTCTCAAGGGTGTAAATTTGGGTGATAAAAGGTACCATAAAAAGTGGATTTTGATGTATTTGAGATACTATGATAATCCCTTTATCCTTAGACTTTTGAATATTTTGTGTTAATTCCACGCAAGTATTTGTCTCATGCCTTGTTATTATATGATATTCAAAAATATTTTATTTCTTGAGTTGATAATCTAATTGCAGTCCTATATTGAGTTGTAGGTATAAAAATCATATGCTTATCAAGTAAAATTTATATTATAGTATGTGGTTTATCTTGTGGACTAGTAATCTATAATATGATAGCTAGTTTTATTTCTATGATCTCTATATTTTTAACTTATTTTTTCATAAATCATTAGTGTTCAAATTTGATACATTGTGCAATGTGTTGTGCCTCTTGTTCTCTAGTTATGTTGGGGTTATAAAATAATTTTTTTATGGACCATTTATCATTGAGATATCTTGTAAAAAATTGATATTACAAAAATTAATTTCATTTGTATCCTTATGATTTTTTTGAAGGGTTTCCTTTCCCTTATTCAATTTAGTATTGCTTACTACCTCAGAATCACATTTATACTCTCTTAGTATAATAGTTGTAAAATTTAGATGATACAAATACTCATCTATATTTGTTGGGATGCCATTATCATAATCATCACTATAATATTATTATATAAAAATTTGATTTGGATTCTCAAAATTTATTAATAATGGAAGATCTTGTATCTTTTCCTTTTTTATTTCCTTTATTGTATCAAGAACTAGTTCATTTTCATTACTTTTACTTAACTTCCAAATTACATATGTATGTATCCTTTTTAGTGGTATAATTTTTTATGGAGGTATTATGGTGGAGATAAAAACATAAGATTGTGGAATACATAAATCATTAGGTTATGATAATTTGAAATACTTGAAAGGTTGATTATCCATATGTCAAGTGCACAAATATCCATAATGGATAAACTTTACACACCAATG
Organism: Torreya grandis; assembly: GCA_037957365.1. Lineage (NCBI taxonomy): Eukaryota > Viridiplantae > Streptophyta > Pinopsida > Cupressales > Taxaceae > Torreya > Torreya grandis. Next base: position 311,417 of record JARHVA010008896.1, on the reverse strand, counting down.
TAAAGTAGACGGTATAGCTTCCATTTCATAGATACATGTCTACCTAAGAGTAGGTTATAATTCACTAATTTTTAATCATATGAAATATGTAAAAAACATATTAGATCCTACTTTGATATTCAATGTAATTTATCCTACTGCTTGGTGAGGAACATTATAAAAGCATCTGATTTTAATATCTAATTTATGAATAGATTCCATATTAACACCCAATGTGTGTAAAAATGTGATATTATATATATATATATATATATATATATATATATATATATATATATATATATATATATATATATATATATATATATATATATATATATATATATAATCCTAATCCATTATATATCAAGACATGTTTGAATCCATTATTTAAGATTTGGATGTGAATAAATCATGGGAGATTTGATCTATTGTATGTTTATTAATCAAGTATTCTTTCTCAAAATATATCATGTCTTCACGTTTATTTAATGTATTGACAATAGATATAAAATAGGTTACTCATACATCATTTGGTTTAGTTGTATTAAATAGTGCAAGATATATGATATCTTTGTAGATAGTTGACCTATTAAGCAACTCTAGTATATAAATATTACCATTGGTTTTATTAAGTTTATCATTGATACATACCATTTAATTAAATTATCTAGCATCATGGGAGGTGGAGGGGGATGAGAAGAGACATTTTGACTACCTCTGTTCTTCTAGGCATGATGGGGTACCCTACCCATATAGTCATAATAACATGGACCATAACATTCAATATAAATCTAAGGCATATTATGTGGGTAGGAAAGTGGTTAACATGACCTTAATGCCTATGGAAGGAGGAAATAAAGGAATTATACATGCCATTTGACATAAAGTAGTAAATAAAAGCATCTCATATTAGATAATTATAAAATAGGATCTGCTAAGGAGAGATGAATCTTTTCATCATTTATTTCAAGATTACTTATTTTTCACATTATTTTCACCCATTTCATTACATAATGATGAAAAATATTTCATATTTCAAGGAAGCAACAAGTAATTATAATAATCATAGCTTGAATTAGAAATAATAAACTATGTATATCCCTTAGAGCCATGATGTGTTTATGTGAATAAGTGGAAATAAAAAATAAAGTTTGAAACCCTAATTCAAAAATCTAAAATTTTGATATGGTATAATGAAACCATAATAGAACATAGAGTTTCCCACACTTGAAGGAATAAAGGGTTATCCATATGTTTTATCTTGTTTTGGATTTGGTGATCTGAAAAAATAAAACTTTTGAATAATTCAAATTTTGTAATATATGTATAAATTAAACATATTTAAATGTAAAATGTAGAGTAAGATTAATTTATTACACTCTATATTTATTTAATTGACCAAGAGTATATGGTACTTACCTTATTTAAATTAGGTTATACTATGAGATAATACACAACCATCAATAATGCTTTGAAATGGGTATGTAGTCTCTTAGATCAACAAGATAACTACCAAAATATACCTAAAATAATTTGGTAAACACAAATACTTGTGGTGACTAGATGAATTCTCCATATACCAAAATTTTACTTTTGAAAAGTTTCAGAGTATTCCATCACAAATCATTGTTCCTGCTAGTATATAGGTATATTTTGTAATTTTATAGTATTGGTCTTATGCATAGGTTAATATTCATCTTCCATCACCTTAAAACCATATCTTCATTTTTTGCACTTGATTAGCTTATAAAAGGGGATTAGATAGAATGGGTTTAGATGAACCCAAACACCTCCTATTGGGTGGTTGAGTGTTACCTATGTTCTAATGTTTCAAAGAGGGATCAAACCATATGTATTATTCCCACCTAATTTTGAGTGTGATCAATAATGATACATGATAATGTACTGTAATCATATGTGGTTTTCAACACTTGAAAACCTTTTAGTTTGGCCTTGCAATAATAGTCATACTTAGATTGATGGTTGTTAATTTTATGGATTTCATATGTGGATGCTTTATGGTAGTGCCTAAAATATGTGCAGATTTATTCCTCAATGTGTTAGATGCTTTCTTGATAAACTATAAATCAATGCTAGACAAGAATATGATTAGGCTTGATATAGTTATATAGTTAACTATTTGGGTAATTTCCCTCTGAACTAGAATTTTAAATGTGTGTAATGATCTAAAGGAAGAGTTTAAATTTGGAAAAATATCCATTAAAGGGTGTGATTTTTTTGTAAGTTCCCTCTTGTAACTTGATACATATGCTTTTTGTTGTAAATGTCCAGGATACATGGAATAGTGATATGATATTAGGTGAAGTCTACTGAGGATTATTAAATATTTAGTAATAGACTAAGGAAATATTATATTTTAATGATAAAAAATTGGGAAATCTAACCCCATAAGTATGTGAATGTCTAGGAGAATGTGTGAAAAAGATTCATATTTATATGCGTAAGTAATATATACCAAGGTTTGGTCATTGCCATTGTCAAGTGTCTAACACCAAATTTATGTGTCTATGAAAACATGTAATCAAACAAAGTAGTTTTTTTATTTTATTTCAAGAGGAAAATTATGTAATAATTGTTTCAATTAGGTCTCAACAAAATTTACATAGAGATTTAAATAATAAAACCAATAAGAAGGCACTCTTAGTATTTTTTAGAAGGTTTCATAATGAACAAGTACTAAAATAAGAATGAGGTCTATTAAAGTTACACGTTCTATGTTTTTCAAGGTTTAGATAAGAAAATTAAATTAATATTTATGAAAATGCTAACTTATTAGATAATAATTTTAAAAAAAATTCGTATTGGGCGAAAAAATTTAAGGATTAAAATTATTTCAATTTGACTCTTGTCTTCATATTATTCTCATGTTTCATTCACGGTCTATTTTTCACAAGTATTCATAGGTCCTATTTCATAATTCACAAATATTATCATTCTATATTCACCATTCATCAAGTCAATTTTTTTTCACAACTCACTATTCTTTCACAATATCATATCCACCTATAGTCATATTATACCATCTCGATCAATCAACAATGTCAAATGTTAGGCTATCTTGTAATCCATACTTCATACACCATCCACTTCACAATATGGAAATACTTCATATTATTCACCTATTGACTATAACCACAATTTTTACATGGATCAAAACCACCTTCCAAAAATTACAATGATGTGGATTTAGTACCTATTTTTCAAAGGAATAATATAAAATATAGTATAGTGGGTCCATTTACTACAATATTTTTGGTTTGAAAATATGATGTTTGAACTTTTACAACTTGGTATTATCATTATTTTAGATATTTAATAATGTGTAGTTCATTATATTTCCAAATAACAAATCGTTTCCATCATCCAATAATATGAAATATAAAATGAGAAATATAAAAATTGTATTAAAGTTGGGTATTACATTTTTACAATACACTACCCCCTCATTCTTATACTCAAAATGAGTAAATATGAAATATATACATGGACAAATAGAGTCACCACTCCATATCCATCTCAATAGTTGATAAAGGGTTATAAAGTTGCAATACAACCTATTATTTTATCAAATTTAATAATTAAGATATTTTTAATCATAATCAGACAAATTATTGCATAAAATTAGAATGCTATAGATATGCAATAATTGATGAAAATAGATTTAGAACTTATTAAATTTTTAAATGTGCTAAATTGGGAAAGTAGCAAAGAAATACAACTTAGTTATAAATCAGATGCACGGGACTATAAGTGCAACTTTAAAATGGATTGTATGATGATGCTATGAATCAAGAACATGTTTTCACTTGTATCTAGGAAAATGTGACTGGAATTAGATAGGAATCTCATGTGTTGATGTCCTTAGGGTGAAATAATGTCTAGTAAGGGTTTTATCTTTATTATTGATATAATAGGTTCACTTGTGCTTGCATGTCCTGTTTGATTGTGTTAGAGCTCTCAATTTATTGTAAAAACCACTATGTACCTTATTTATCACAAAAATATGAATGCAATCATGAATTAAGAAAGGGTTATCAATTGAAGTTGTGATTTAACTCAAAACCCCATGTGTTAAGTGTTTATTAAATGCCAATACTCTTAATATGGATCAAAGTACATGTAGTTTTCTCATGCTATGGTGGTGTGCATGTGAAATGTTGGTGTAATGCTAAATGTTGGTACAATCTTGGTGTGATTAAGTGTCTCCATAATGAATTATGACCTTAGAGGTGTATTAAAAATCAAATTAAGGATACTAATGCTATGTGGACACTAAATTGTGAAAAATATATGCTTTTCTCTCAATGTGAGGCTAGATATTCTAGTGCTTTTCAATCATATGAGCATCTAGTGAAAAAATTGCTTGAAAATATGGATTTATAGTGATTATTTTAGAATTCATTCATATGGTACTTTTGAAACATGTGGGATGACCTATTTGGTGAATTTTAATATGGAAAACTATCTATTATTCAGTAATACAACATGACCAGTAGAATCAGACACTATCAGCAAGCAAGATTAACCTGAAGGAGTGGCCTTATCTAAGGAGAAAATAAAATTAATATGGAAGTGTGGATCAATCAAAATATGAGATTAGGGTATTTTTAATTAGAAATAGGGACAATTTTTTATCATTTATTTCTTTGAGGAAAGGGCCATTTGCATAAGAGTGAAAGAATGACAGTCAAAAGACTATAGAATTAGACATAAGCTAAGTATGTATAAAGAGTGGTCATAAGTGAATTTTTTTAGTGATAAATGTTAATTATGTGTCTACATTTTCCATCCTTTTATTTTATTAATTTGAAAAAGTGAAAGTATTATAGTAAAATGAAAAGAGTTATACCTAAAATCACCTATGAAGAACAGTCCTGAATGTAAGCTACATGCTGAACTATGCTTCATACAAACTTGAAATGAAACATGTATAAATCAGTCCATACATAGGATTAAAATATGAAAGTAAAGACAATAAAATTATAGATAAAATAACAAAGAAAAAATTCACCTAATAAAGTACATGAAACATTAAGTTTTTTGGTGCAAACTTGATACTTGTAGAGGGTAAGACCCTTGGATATTTTATTATTCATTGAAACACTTGGATTAGAGTGTGCATTCACAAATATTAATTGATAAGAGAGTGTGCTTAAAACTCAAGTTACAATTTAGTCCAATATTACATACCCAAAGTATTAGAGTAACTTGAAATCCTTATATTAATTCCAATAGATCATTCTAGTGTAAAACTAGGGCAAAAAGATGAATCAACCATTAAAAAAAAAGTAAGATTCATTTCTAGTGCAAAACTAATGAAAAAGTGGTTCAAAACTAGTTCTAGTGTAAACAACATAGCAATATATGTGAATTTCCATTCCTTCTATGAAACTGGTGCAAAACTAAGCAAAAAGGTGGTCATTTATTGTGCACATACCCCCAATATAATATATAGATGTACATATATTATGAAATTGAATAATATAATGTTATTATTTGATCAAGATATATGTACAAAACTCTATAACACATTTTACACATGATGCTGCCATTATAAGAAAAATATGAGACAAAAAATTAGTATTATCTTGAAATAATTATGTATACCTATTACAAACTATCATGTACTAACTATGAACCTTATAATTTATACAAATCACTATTTTCTACTTGTTGGGATAATAACATGTTATTTTGGACATGACTATCTTGAACCCTTGTCTAAAAGGAGTGATGTATTAAATTACTTTTTGAGTAAAATATGGGTATGGTTTATGATCAACTGAGCAAAATCTATAATTTTCTATTTGAACAATGTGTTGTTGCAACTTAGTCTATAATACAAACCACTGTGTATGCCCCCTTTGTTAAGGCGAGTTGTGAATTTTGTGCAATAATTGATCTTAAAAGAATAAATTTATGTGAATGATGTTATATGGAAGGTTAAAATCTAAAGTAGTAATGATAACATTAAGATCGTGCCATCATCATAAGTAATTGAGAAATATAGTAACATAAAACATGTGAAAATTAAATCATATGTAGTGTCCTATCTAGATAAATATTTATAATGAGAAACATATGAGTAATATACATATATTTATCATGTTAACCAAATAAAACAACTCAAGGGGGATGCATGATATTCATCATGCATAAAAAAACTAGGAATATGCATGATATCCATCATAACATCAAAAAACTAAGCACACAAGAGTCATGTCCATGACACATGCACACAAAGAGCACACACAAAGTTGATAAAGGACATAAGACACATTCAAGGTACATGTTAAAATTTCACTCACATGCATAAAATCACACAATAAGTCTTATATCCAGAATAAAGGACATATTCAAATGTCCACAATACAAATGAGTTAAATACACATAATACATGAAACAAAGAAATAAATAGGAAAATCATGCATGCAAAAGTAAATTTAATCAGCATTAGCAACTTTTAACACTTATGCATTTAGTAACTTAGATATCTAGTAATCTATCAATGTGAAAACAAGGGAGAAAATAAATAATGCAATGTAATATACTAAAGTATGAAAAATAGGGATATTAATAGAATAATAGAACTTGTGCATAAGGATTCCCTCAATGAACTTGTTGTGATATAAACAACCTATAGAGAGCTTGTGACTAGTTTTAATCTAGAAACTTAAATCCCATGTTCATTATGACAAGTCCACTAGAATTGGACAATAACACAATGTATTATTATCTAGGTTAGATTGATTTTGTCTTTTTAAAATTTATGGGCCTAAGACAATATCACCACTTACAACTACATTTGGAAATGATAACATGTGTGTTCTATAACCTATTCAAGTAAACTTATGAAGTTTTTTTAATATAAAATAAGATATATAGAATTACATGTAATAAGAACAAAACAATTAATGTAAATAAACTAAACAAAGCATGTATGGGTCTTGGTTTTTAGAATTTTATGAAAAAATATAATATTTTTATATTTTTGAATGTGAAATTGAAAATTAATGTACTAACCAACAACTCATATAAGAGCCTCATAATCAATATGTCTTATATCTATAATAGGAAGGATGACCTATTTTGAATGGAAAACATTATGTTTTTGGGAAGTAACTGGTCTCAATTCATATCTAAAAACTAATCTAACACTGAAACATATGTAGCATAGTCATGATAATATTCTATAGTATACTATTTATATTCTTTTCCATGATGAAATCTAGGAATCTTTGAAAACCATCATGAGGTGTATGAAATATATGCCATTTTAATTTGTGTAACACTCTTAATGATTTTTAATACCAATCTAAAACATGTTGGAGTAGAGATTGGGTCTCTAGAATCTGTGACAAATCTGTGATTTAGTGTATTTTTAAAGATAAGTCTCCTTGGAGAATGGACCATTTACTTCTAAATTCTCTAAGTATGTTGAACCTTGTATGGAATACCATGAATTATGATAACCTAGTTATAAATAATTTATTTCAAACATTTTTTTTTTAATTTTAGAAGAAATAGTGTGAAGCTATTAAATCTAATGACATCTCAATAAAATATTGAATGCCCCTACACTAGATATTATTGTAAACTTGGTGTCCACATGTGTTGGGCTAACATATAGTGGTAATGTGATCTCACTAATGGAAATTTGAATATGCCTATTGAATCCATTGATTACTATTATTGTTGGAAGTATATCCTTATGTGTGAATCCAAGATGAGAGAGAAGTGTGATAGTGGACATATTCACACTTGAACCATTATCAACCATGACACTCTATATAGGTTTATAATCAATGTAATCTAAAATTAATAAAGATTGAAAATTAAAATCATTGTCAAATATATCATGCTTTGCAAATGTGATAAGTGGTCTAGAAGGCATTGAAAATTTATATATTAATTATGCCATTTAAAGGATGTTGTGCCTATATATGAGGATGATAATAAGATGGTGAAGGATGTGCATTATATGCATAATGAAATTATAATTTATATTTTATTTATTAACCTATATTATTATGGAAAGGATCACTAAATATCTTCATTGTTTTACTCTCACTTGGTTGTGGCTGTGTACTTTCATTAGGTATATTCACATCAATGATGTTCTCATCTATCAAGTCTTAAATATTATGTCAAAAACTGATGGATTAGTTAGTAGTATTCCCTAATACTTGATGATAATAAAATAAAACATTATAATAAAATTCATTTAGAAGAGGCTTAATTATATCAAACTATTTAATGGGAGGGAGAGAGATGACATTACATTATAATAAATCTTAGAATACCTTTTAAGGAAATTTTTGGAAGTTAGTAAAATGTCTCCTTAAAAGAGATGATAATATAATACATAGAGTAGGTTATGAAACCACATTAACTATTACCTTTTGATCACTCTTATTCTAAGTTTGTCTCACTTTGTATAGTGGCATACTCAATATCTTTGGATGAGAAGTAAAAACTGGATTCTTTGTGTACTTAAGATTTTTCATGACCAACAAGACCTCTATTTCCTTAGTTGTATGACATAAATTTGTTAATGATAGAAATTTATTAAACATAATATATTCATGTATAGGTGCAAGAAATCTCAATTTTAATGTCTTACAATTCCTTATCTATGATAGGATTATTCATTTTTGATGACATGGTATTATACCTTATTCTATGATAGGATCGTTGGATGCTTGTTTGAGTTGAAAAATCTAAGCATATGAAATATTTTTACTGATATTGATTGAGAAATGTGCAAGGAATAAATTTTACAAAGGATTGAATAAATGAAATATTTATGTGGTAAATCATAAAACCATTCAAATGCCTATTATTTTAATATTTTTGGAAATAACTTTTTCAACAATTGATCATTAGATGTATAATCCGAATATGTTTTGTGAAATGGTCATAAATGTTTTTTGGGGTAACCTTTTCCATCATACAATGTAAGCTTACATGCCATAAAAATAGTTGGTAAAGGATGTGTTGTAACATGTTGATCCAATGGAGTGTGAAATAAATCATGTGAACCAAGTGCCTAATTACGTTTCAAAGAACCTTTTTCCAAATTTAACATCTTACATTTTAGAGATTGAACCTCTTGCATAAGGGATTGTACATCATGATTATAATGTGTGATAACCAAAGGTGGTATCATAAATTAATGAGTAAGAATGGGTACATTTATTTTTGGAAACCCTTAGGTTTCCCCCATGGTATAAGGTGGTAGAAAATTTGTATCAAATGAAGTAGAGAAAGATAAGAAATGAATAATAGTTGAGGTTTTCTCAAAATTTTGGGGACTTCATCTCTAACAATCTTTATACATGCATCTTGTATATATTGATTTTTGGAAATAAAACCTTAAAATATTGTTTATTTGTGTTATCAAATAAATTATAATATTCTACCATTATGATGTTATTAACTAAAAATATGGAAAATTTCAATTTGAGGATCTCTTAATCTAATATGTCTTCTAAGATAGTTAGACGCAACTTTATTAGATTGCTTAAAATATGAGATTGAAACTTGGAATATTTTTGTTATCAAAGAATTTATCAAATATGAAAACCCTAATACAAAAATTGGAACCAAAAAAAGAAGGAAAGAAATCCTAGCAGCATGAATGGTTAGAGTTTAAAATATGAAATAAATAGATGATTTAGCCAATATGTTTTATAAAATTTAAGAATTAAGAGAGTTTTAATCCTAATTAGATAAACTATTGTGTAAAATCAGAATGATATAGATATAAAATAAGTGAAACAAACTAATTTGGAACTTGATAAATTTAGAAATATGATAAAATGGGAAAGTACCAAAGAAATGCAACTTAGCTAGAAATCACATAGATTCTAAGACAAGCTCTGTTCATATGGTTGTGATCACATTATCCCCTAGTTTTTATGCACAAAGTCTCAAGTCTATCGATAAATCAAGACAAAATATATGCAAGTGCAAAGTTGGGATCTCAAGCATTTTGATATTATTTTCCCATAGCCAAATTTGCAATGTGGTAAGAAATGCTAAGTAGGCATTTTTATGATGACATATCTCATATGTGTGGACATTTAAGAAGAGGATGATAATATGGGTTTTTTTAGTTTTGTGTCTAGTTGATTTTTCATAACTTTTAGGTCAAGCACTAAAGTGTAACAAAATATATAAATGTTTAAAGTTGGCCTCCCAGATAATTTTTTGACATAGTTAGCTCTATGGTAGAAAAAATTGAGTGAATATTTTAATGTTATTATATCTCACACATGTGATGGTTACAATAGTATATTAAGACATGGTTTTATTATACTATGTGAGGATATCATATGCTCCAAATTTTAGAACATTCACTTGAGCAAAGCAAAAGATATAGAGGTGCAAAGTTAGCCTTCCAAGTAGATAGTAATGGTCCCCATAGTCTATTTTAAATGATGTTAAATATCAAGACAAAACTAAAATATAATAGATCATGAGATATCATATAGTGAATATATATAGTTCATAACAATTCAAATATGTCAAAGTGTTAATTAATTAACAAAGATAAAGATTGAGCTTCTTCTAAGATGTAATAGTGCACAAATGATCATATAGTTTTGATATAATAGTGCCTGTTGAGTGAGATGGTAATAATTACATTATGTTTAAAAATATAAGTTCTTATAAGTAATTCAAGGGTTATAAGTGTCATGAGCATTGGGGTTTTGTGTAAGATCAAATGATGAGCACTATAAGATAAAGACCTGATCGATATGTAAAGATTGACGATGTGTGTTGAGTCAATATTATCAAAGTGAATGAGATGAGGTCAACATGTTCAAGTTTTAACATTTGTCATTGGTAAACTATGTGTTAAATTTCAATCTTCATACAATAATATCAATGGTGTGTGTTTAATTTGAGCAGTGAGGACTCAATATGATAGCATGATTTTTGAGGTTTAACTATGATTGTTTAAATTCAAATATTTGAATTTAACAAAGGAAATACTAGTACCTATTTTTTGAGCCATACCTTTAAAATTTATAGAGGAATCCAAGTTGAATTTTTAAATATGAATTTGAAGGTCTATTATGTGTAAAATCAAAGATATTGAGGTTAAAAGTTGATTGTGTGTATGTGCATGTTATGCAAGTAACCCAAGAAGGGTATTTAAGCCCATTATGATGTTGTTTTTATATCTCATGATGAATTAAATATTTAAGAGTGTTTTATACTATATAATTACCATCTATGTGCATTATGAAGGTTTGAATAATCATATGTATTATGTAAAAAGGTTTAAAAGTTGATTGTGTATTCGTTCATGGTGACTGTGTGCAAAAAATGTTGCTTAAGCAGAAGGCTAATGTGATGGTTATTGGAATTTAAGGAGAACTTATAGATCATGTGGCATGGGTTCATGAGTTGGAAATTTTTTTTGTGTTCTTATTTTTCTTAGTGAAGTGTCAAAGAGCTGAATGGGTCTCCATAGGACCTAAAAGTGACTTAGGCCTATTTGAAAGTGGATTGTGCTTAAGTTTAACCCATGTTAGATGCCTTAAGGGTGAAGGTATGTTTTTGTGGATGATAGGAAATATTGTGTTATTGATAATCATAATAACTCTATAAATGGTAAAACTAAATGAGTTGGTTTCTATATTTTTGAGAAGACTTGTGCAGGGTGTGCATGTGAATGTTATGGAGTGAAGGAGAAGTAGATGTGCCCAGTGGATGGGTTGATAAGTAGATCATATTTTTTACTATATATGAATTTTAGGTCATATTTATAATGTTATAATAGTGATCTTGCAGTTTGAGGATATGCAAAGAAGTCTAAGAGAGCATATGAGGATATTTTGAGTGAAGGAGAGAGATTGTGACATGCCTATGTGAGAGGCCTGCATGAGATAGAGATACTTTGTGCAAGGGTTAGATAATAATAGATCCATCATCAAGTGTTTAAGACATCATTTCTAAGGTGGATGTGTTCACATCAAAGGAGGGTCTAAAGGATTTTATCTTCCTTAGCGATAGTTTCTTCTTGTGAAATAGGTGTTTCACTAAAGGCCTTTAGTCAAGAGGATATGATCAAGGTTTGCTGGTCTAAAGGAGCTAACCAATCTCTTATTTTTAATTTATTAGAGGACAATTATTCCATGTGTTATAGGCTTGAGAGTGGGTTTTATTCCCCATGAGGGTTTCCCATAGGAACTATGTGTAATGTGTTTGATCTTATGTATGCATTGAATGAATGAGCTCTCTTGTTAATTTTACTTGATCAAGTTGATATATGTTGATTGTTAAAATATTTTTAAAGTATTTGAATTGATATTTAAATATTTGGGCTCATTGATTCACCTCCCCTCTCAGTGATTTTACCACTAACAATTGGTATTAGAGTAAGTACTTTGGTAAAGGATTGATATCTTGAAGGTGATCTAAGGTACAATATGGGTAGTCATCAATTATCTTTCTCTACTAAGAAAACACTGATGTTCAATAGATCTAATTATGATTTTAAAAGTGTAAGGATGAGGACATACATTATGTTCCTAAGATTTGATGTATGACAATCTGCTGTGGATGGTTATGTTTTTCTTACTACTCCTCCATCTAGTTCTATAGGCAAGAAGATATTTGAGAATAATTCTAAGGCAATGAATGTCATTACTTGTGGTATTATAGAGACTAAGTTCACCAAAGTAATCCATTGTAAATCTAATAAAGAGATATGGGAAAAAATGCAAATCATTTATGAAGGAGATTCAAAAGTTAAGCTTGCTAAGTTGCAGACTCATAGAAGGCAATTTAAAAGTCTCAAGATGAATGAAGAAGATTCTATGGCATCCTTTCTATAGAGAGTTGATGAGATTATGAATATCATCATAAGTCTTGGAGAAAACCTTGAAGAATATAATATAGTTTAAAATTTTTTAAGGTCTCTATCCCTCAATTTTAATCCAAAAGTATCTACAATAAAAGAAAGTCATGATCTTACTCAATTGAAGATGGATCATATGCATGACACCCTTACTGCCTATGAGATGAGGAAGAATGATGATAGACCACCAAAGAAGGAAACACCATTAAAGATAGAAATGAGTCCAAAGAGCACTTTTCAAAGTAATAAAACCAAGGAGGATGGCATTTTTGATATAGATGAGGATGGACTAATTGCTTTGATTTCAAGAAAATTAAAAATTGGTTCAAGAAAGCGTAAGGGTAAAATACCCCTCAAATGCTTCAATTATGGAAAGATAGGACATTTTGATAATAAGTCCCATCATAAGTATAATAAGGATGATGATGAAGATCATGATGATAGTAAGAAATGAGTTAGGTTTGATAAAAGCAAAAAGGGATTCATAAGGTTTGACAATAAGAAGGACTTGATGGACAAGAAGAGTCTCTACACCAAAGAAGATTGCATCTCATTAGATGAGAGTGAAGTCAATGACTCAGAGTATGATCATGAAGATGATGGTATTTTTAAAGATAAATATCTATTCATGGCTAAGGAAGGTAGTTTCTCACATCAAAATTAGTCTACTTGGAGTGATTCAGATGATGAAGATGAATTATACTATGAGACTGAATTGATGAATGCTCTTGAAGAATGAAGATTGAGAAAAAAATAAATAATAAGATGAAATATAAACTCAAGGACTATGAGGATAAAATTGGTGCGTTTAAGGAAAGAATGGTTGAAGACTCTAGAGAGCATGAAGGTGATATCATGTTTCTTAATTCTAAGTTGAAATCTATGTCTGCAAGTCTAAGAGCCAAAGAAGAAGAATGCTCAATGTATGAATTTGATATTGTATCTTTGAAAGATGATTTAGATAAGGCTGAAAGCAAGGTGAAATCATTTGTTAAATTTGATAAAATATCTAATAATCTAGATGATCTCCTAAAGATTCAAAAGTCAGCTAGTGACAGATCTGGATTTGGTTTAAATGAAGATCCCAAAGTTCCTTCTCAACTTGACATGAATGTCAATGAGAAAAAGGTGAATCATTATCTGAAAACAAATTATATTAGACAACCAAATGCCATGAGGCATGAAAAATTTAATGGTTATTAATTTACTTATAATTATTTTGGGCATAGAGCTAGAGAATATAGAAGACCTCTTAAATAGTTTACATAGAACTATGAATGGAATCATTAGTCAAGTGGTGTGAGCAAGGTTGAGAGTTCAAAATATCATAATGTGGGGTAATTTTCAAAAACATTATCCATTTAAGGTAAGACAAGATGAGTTTTTATTAAAGAGTATTGTTTGTTACAACTATGAAAATATTGGTCACATTGCTAGATTCTACAAGTAAAGGTCTACAAATCAGAATAGGTTAAATCAAGATCCAAGTGTACAAAGAAATAAAGTTATCTCATTAAAACCAAAGGTGGTAATTATTAATCATGATGAGTCTATAGGTCTAAGTAATCTATTTTCAATGGTGGATAATGCTAAAAAAAGTGAAGAATGTCGATGGCTCTCATTTTTTGCTCATGTTGTGAATGAAGAGACCAAGCTCAAGGAGAATGCCAATGTACTGGTTGAGGATAGTTCTAAGATATGTATGGATCCAAATGAACATCCTAATATTTCTAAGCATGTATCATGTAAATAAGACCAATTGTATATGCCTAGTGATGATGTTCCAAGTTGCAAGGTTGATTATTCAAATGAAAAGGTATGTCAAGATTCCATAGTTACTCCATGTGTTTTCAATTATATATTAGCAGGGAAGGAGAGTGATATAGAAAAGGAACCAATTTTTATATTTTAGACTAAGAAGAAGAAGAAGAATAAGAGTAAGAATTTTTATAGCTATAAGAGGAGTCTTGTGGTAACTGAGGAGGTGTGGGCCAATCCTATCTTGACATTATTTTAGAGGATTTTGGTGCAAATGATGTCTCTATCTATGCTTATTAAGAGACTCCTTTCAATAGATAAGAAAGTTTTGTTGTGGTGTTCTTGAGATGGTCCTAGAAGGATAGAAATGAATGTTCTCAGTTGGAATAGATATGTCCAAGTGGAAGATATGTTGTGGTGATGTTAGAGTGATGTCTTAGCTATATATGGTCATTATGTAGGGTTAGATTGAATTTTTTCCAAGTTTAAAAAGATGATTTGTGATTTTTCAAGATGATATTATTGCTTTGAAAGATTTTTTTATCTTATTCTATCATGGTCTAGGTGGTTTTATGGTCTGAAAGTATGCTGAAGACAAATTATAAATTTTTGTTTGCTCTTGGGTTTCCCAATTTGTGCTTAAGAGTATGCAGGTCCTAAAATGAGTTATAGGATGTATGGGCTCCCAAATATTTGAAATCTAAAATATTGTTCCATAATTTTTATAGGTGGATGTTGACCATAAGGAGGTTTGTTGACTTTGTTAGTTTTGAGATTCTAGGGTTTTGAGCTATGCTAAAAAATGGTGTGCATTATGAATTGAATTCTAAGGATTATTAATAATTTGAATAGGCAAAATGGGTTGTCAAATCAAGATTTAAATATATTTGAAATTTTGCATTTCTAAAGTTATTCAAGTTTTTGTAAATAGGGAGGCCTAATTGGGTAGTTGGTTTATGAAGGAAGTATGTTACATAGGATGAGATCAGATGAGGAGAACGTCGTGAGATGGCATTGAGCTCTGCTCGATGAATTTTGACCCTTGAAAACCCAATGGAAGTGCCTTAAATTTAAATTTTAGTAGTGCAGTCTAAAATTTGTAAGTTTCTAAAAATAGTAATTCCTCGAATTATGTATTGTTTTAAATCTTACTATTTTTAGATTGCACTACTAAAATTGAAATTTGAGGCACTTCCATTGGGGTTTATGGGGAAAAAATTCATTGATTGGAGATAAATGCCATCTCATGATGTTATCCTCATTATTATCTTTCCAACGATTCAAACGGTGAGTCAATTGGAGCTACAGTGCAAAAGTTATGGCTCCCAGAAGTTTCGTCATCAATTGGGGTGGAACTGTCACCCAAATTGTCACCTAAATTGGTGCCCGGATCATTGTTTTATGAAGGAAGTATATTAAATAGGATGATATTGGTGATGAAAATTTATGTTCTTGAAGGGGAATATGATAATGATCCAAATATGAATTTTTAGGTCTTGAAGATGTGTCTACTGAAATATGTGGGCTCTGTAAGTTCCAGGTAGGGCTACAAGGAGTCTAAATAGGCTTAGTATGAATATTTGATGTTTTTTATTAGTTTTTTAAGAATGAAAATGTATTAGTATTTAAATGAGAGTTTTAATTTTGGATTAATTCATTTTTACTATTTGGTGAGTGGCATTAAGTTATGTTGGTGGTCCTTGAGGTGGTTTGAGAGAAGGCTAGTAAGTCTATATGGTGGTTCTTCATGGTGTGTGGAGATATGAAGATGCTCAAGATATGAAATTGACTAAATTTTTTATGGGAAGTCCCTATTAGATGTTTCTTAGTGATTTCCATAATATATTAGTACTTTTGTGTATTCTTTCTTCATTAGTTGCAGTGTTTGGTTGAAGACAGTGTTGGCATGGAGCAAGAAGGATGTTGTTAAGGCAAGAAGAGGTAGGCTAAATGTAAGTGGGATTTTTTATCAAATTTATAAGGTGAAATTATCTTTTTTGTGGTATTTTTATGTCCTAAATATTAATTGGTTCCCAATTTTTCATTCTGTCAAAGGGGGAAAAAGTTCCTATTGTGAGAGTGCTTGAAGAGAGAGAAGGAAGGTAAACTGTATGATGTGTGTTGAAATCAATGACAAATGGGGAAATTGTTGGATAATTTTCAATGATGTCATGGTGATGAAATTAAGGTTTATTGGTGAGTGTATGAAGTTCTTTGATAGCCTAGTGAAAATGACAAAGTGTGTAATGTGCTTGTCCTAGTGGTCTTGAAGTTGGCTTGGTTGATCTTCAATTTTGGCATGGTTCAAGATGTTTAAGAATGAGTATGGAGTATTAATAATGTGTTATGAGTCCTATAATAGGTTTTTTATGTTTTTTAGAGCTTGTGTACATAATTGGAATTCACCCAATTCATCATTGTTCTCATCTAGACATTTTGGGTCCAATGGCATAAAATTTGAGAAGGTAGTTTGATGATGTCATAATTGCCACATATGGATGAGTCAAGGGGATTTGGTTATATGGTTGTGATAAAATTATTCCTTATTTTATATTCATAAAGTATCAAATATAGAGATATATTGTGACAAAATATATACAAGTGCAAAGTTGGGCTCTTAGGCATTTTGATAGTATTTTCCCATAGCCAAATTTGCAATGTGGCAAGAAAAATTAAGTAAGCATTTTGATGATGTCATATATCACATGTGTGGATGTTTCAAGAGAATGTGATCATATAGGTTTGTTTATTTTTGTGCCTTTTTTTTTTGCTAACTTTTAGGTCAAACACTAAAGCATGATAAAAGATATGCATGTTCAAAGTTGGCCTCCCAAACAAGTTTTTGACATAGTTGGCTATGTCATAGAAAAATCTAAGTGAGCATTTTAATGTCATTATATCACATGTTTGAGGAGTAAAAGATCATATTGACACATGTTTGGATTATTATATATGAGGAGATCATATGGTCCAAATTTTATAACATGCACTTGAGTGAAGCAAAAGATATGGAGGTGCAAAGTTGGCTTTGCAGGTAGATAACAATGGTCCCCATAGTCTATTTTACATGATGTTAAATATCAGGACCAAATTAATATATAATGGATCATGAGAAATCATAAAGTGAATATATATGGTGCACAAAAAGTCAAAGAGGTTAAAGTGTTCATTGGTTAACAAAGATAAAGATCAAGCTTCTTTTAAGATCCAACAGTGCACAAGTGGTTGTATAGTTTTGATCTAATGGTGCATGTTGAGAGAGATGGTAATAAGTGCATGATGTTTAATAGTATAAGTTCTCAGAAGGAATGTGAGGGTTTTAAGTTTTATGATCATGGGTATTTTTAACAATATCGAATGGTGATCACTATAAGATAAAGACCTGACTTATCCACAAAGGTCAATGGTGCATGTTGAGTCAATATTTCAAGAGTGCATAAGATGAGGTAAACATGTTCAAGGTTTGAAATTTGGAATTAGTACACTATGTGTTAAAGTTACATATTAATATAATAATATTGATGTTACATTTTTAATTTGAGCAAAGAGGACTCAAGATGATATCATGATGTTCAAGGTCTAATTGTGACTATTTGAATTCAAATATTTGAATTTAACAAATGAAAGACTAATGCCTAGTTTTTGAGCCATAAATTTTGATCTATGCATAATTTGACCATGGTGTAAAAATATAATTTGTATAAGACTCTAGATGCATCTATAAATATGAATTTTAAGGTCTAATTTTGTGTACAATCAAAGATATTGAGGTTCAAAGTTTACTTTGTGTTCATTCATGTTATGTAAGTAACTCGAGAAGGGTATTTGAGCTCATTCTGATGTTTCTATATATCTCATGATGAATTAGATATTGGGGAGTGTTTTAGAATCTATAAGGACCATCTATGTACATTATTAAGGTTTGAATAATCATATGTAGTATGAATAAAGGTTTATAAGTGGACTGTGTATTTGTTCATGCTGACTGTGTGCATAGAATGTTGCTTAAGTAGAAGGGTACTGTAATGGTTATTAGCACTTAAGGATGACCTATAGATCATGTGGGATTGGGTCATGATTTTAAAAGTATTCTTATGTTCTTAATTTTCTTAGAGAAGTGTCAAAGATCGGAATGGGTCTCCATAGGACCTAAAAATGACTTAGGCCTATTTGAAAGTGGATTGTGCTTAAGTGTGACCCATGTTAGATGCCTTAAGGGTGAAGGCATGCTTTTACGGCTGATGGGAAAGATTTTTTTCTTGATAATCATGATATATATATA
>JARHVA010008896.1:225000-287500 GCA_037957365.1 Torreya grandis | reverse complement strand
CTAATTTTTATGAAGATTTGGAATCAATTTAGCATTATAACTTTGGCATTTGAGATCATTTTGGAATCAATTTGACATGGTAACGTTGCACAAGTTAAGCTTAAAATTCATGTGGCAAGGCCTCCTATTTATAGATTTTGGAAATAGATAGAATCAACCTAAACCATATATCTTAAGATTGAGATGTGTGGCTAAGGATTAATCTAATTATGTAATTAAAAATCCATAAATAGGCTCATAAATATTTTGGATAGAGGAGCATTGAAGAGGCATGGGAGGCATTGATGAGGCATGGGAGGGGTTAACCTTGATATTTTATGCATTTATGGCCTAGGGATGTCTTCCAAAAAAATGATGTCGCTTGATGATGCAAATGTTCAATATTCATTTCTAAAAATAAGTATTCAATAAGTTTCCATAGAATTATTAATTAGTCTCTAATTTGGTTTAATTAGCTCATAAGCATGATTAAGCACTTTGTGCACAAATTATTGAAATTGATTAGAATTCATTGTTATTGGTCCAAAATTTGATTGGATTGGAATTGGAAGTCAATATCAAATGAATTAGATCCGTTATCCCATTTAGGATGTTACAAACACAAAATAACAAAGGCACACATCTCATACAAGAAATTTGATAGAAAAGAGCAATCTAGAGCACCTGGGTGAAAAATTAGCATTTTGACTTGGAATGATTTGATTAAAGTTAGTTAGCCCATAAATTGCATTATCCCATTTAGTGATATCCTAGCCAAAATAGGCACTTGACTATATCAGATTCAAATTTTTTAATGTGCTTTAGTGTTTTTAGGCCAAATTGTGCATTTTAGGTGGAAATTGATCAAAATCTTGGTTGGAGGTCATTGGTGGCTAGATTTAGGTGTCTAAAGTTTTCCCCTATTTGGGAAGGCATTACAAACCATAGGAAAAGTAATGTATTCTCAAAGAATAATAAAAATGGCTTGAATTCCAAAAAGAAAATGATGATTGAAGAACAAATCTCCAAATGTTATTTGGGAAGCTTATGATGATGCCCCCTCGAGGGAGTGGCCATCACATTTGTTGATGGATGGTCCCTTGAAAAGAAACAAGAAATGTGGAATTAACCCATGGTTGAGATTAATCCAAATAAGAAAATGATTGCATGCATTGATTTAAAAATAATGTTGATTTGCCCAAAGGCAATTATAATTAAAAATAAAATTTAAAATAATGATTTGCCCATATGCAGTTATAATCATTAAGAGGACCTAGATTGGCTAAATATGATGGTGCCCAGTTAGGGCTGATTAGCAAGCATAACTTAGGGATTTTACCTAGAATATAGATTAAAGATGAGTGGGTGCAAAGTGAGGAAAGAGATGAAAAGAAGAATAAGATTGATCATTATAAATGATTTAGTCATACCTACCAACAAGGAGATGCTCATCCTTATTAACAATGATACAACTAGAATGGGAAATGAGTTTATTTGATCAAGATGGGTGAAAGGATTTACCAATGTGCCAAGGAGAAACTTATGTGGCTCCATTGATTATAGACCTTCTTGACACTAATTTTTGTTTTAGTATGTGATGGTAGGCATCATGATAGAATGCCATGAAGAGTTAGCTAAAAAATGCATAAGGGATCATTCTTGATCCAATAAACACTCAAAAATAATGGACCATTGATAAAAACCATGATGACAATGTTGACATATGAATATGGATGGACTCAAGAATAATGTGCACAAGGAATCACCCAATTGAACACATATAGACTGAGTCAAGGAAATAGTGCTAAAAGAAAACAAATAGGTAAGAAGAAAAATAAAGAAATAAACATACAAAAATCACAAAATTAGGCAAACAAATTAAAATAAATAAACAAATATAAAGCCTAAAAACAAAAACAAAATAAAGCATCCTAACAATGACTTTACCCTAGTAGGGCAGATCGAGGATAAATAACTAGGCTTATACAAGACAAATGTTTTTAGATTTTTTGAAATGTTAAGAATGTTTTTTGTTTTGACATTTTGAGATATCTCAACTCATAAAAGAATGATGATATACCTACTTAAAAATGGTGAGAGCATTTGGCTTAGGTTGATCATAAAATGGTGAGAGTATTTGGCTTAGGTTTCTCACAAAATGGTGAGAGCGTATGGAAAGGGGGAATAAGGTGACCTCAAAATGAATTGAGAATGACATATATATCATTTAAATGACCTAAAGTCATAGTAATTCCATACACACAAAAGGTGAGGAAAAATAAACTAGGTCCCAACAAGTTCTCAAATCTGGCAAATGGCCAGTCAAATGAAAAATAGTAATGGCAAGGTGATGCAACAATGCATGATAAACAAGTGTTTCCCCTAGTTTTTCCATAGGTAGTTATAAATAGGATACAATGGCATAGATAAATTATATTAATTTTCCTATATGCAATTATAATTAGTAGCAAGACTAGTGAGACATTGATTTGCCCATACGTGGTTATAATTAGGCTCACGTAAACAAACATGATATAGAATGGAAAATGAAATATATCTTTCCAAATAAAATATCACATTAACTTCATAGACTATCATTTAAACACTAATTATATTTATTGTTGAAACTTGATTGGAATCCCCTTGTAAAAGGTACGAAAAAACCAAAGTAACCAAGATCAAAATAGGATTGGATAGGATGACTAAAAATAAGCTTTGGTTTAAATAGAATGGAATGATAGGATGGAAAGTCATTTATGTAGTATAATGATGGGTTTTTATAGGTTAGATAAAAATGGTAAGAAGGATTCCCCCAAGTGATGGGGTAAATGGAAGAATATGTGACAATGGCAAAAAGATATGTAAGGGTAATGGCATGGTAATGCGAAACAGTGTGGTACATGTTTTTGGCATGGGTGTGGTTTTTTATTCTATTGTTATTGTTGATGGGGAGATGCACATCCTAATAAATAAATGATAAAAATATAATACTTGATCATGTTAATTACTATCCCACACCTCGTTTGAATAACTACTCTATCAAGAACTACCTGTAGAATTAGATGTTGATAATGCTTTTGTGATCTTCATTAGTCATTGATTTCAATTCCTTCAAATGTCAAGACAAGGTATCTTTGTAGCGTCTAAAAATGAAAGTATGACCATGGATGGTAAATAGGGACAAATAATGTATGCTAGGTTTGATTATGAAATGGAATGGCAGATGATAATGAAATTTGGAATGGTTAGGTAATAAATGAAGATCAAGATGTTCAGTTACACATAATGTTGTTGATTCTAGATTCAACATGATTTTTGTTGTGGTGGGGATGAATACCTATAAATATTATCTTGATAAGACCACTATATTATTCTATTACTTGATCTTGAGAATAGCTACCATCTAATTATGCTATAGATTAGAAGCTATTTTGATTTGATTTTTGATTTTGTCTTCATCAAGAAGTGAAGGACTTATGTGCTCATATATCAGTGCCTCAATGAGGTTTTCACCAATGAATTTGTATTTATTATCTTGTAGTGCCTCCAAGAAGGTTTCACTAATGACCATTAGCTTTTGAATTTGATTTTCTTCTAGTGCTTTTGAAAAAAAATCACTAAAATATGTTGAGTTTGAACTTTTCTTGTCCCCTGGCACCTTTGAAAAGGTTTCACTAGGAGAGTGTTATTCTACTACATGAATTTGGTCTTAGCTTCCTTGCTCTTCTTCAACTGCTATGTCACCATGGATGCAATTTAACAAAGTGTGAGTCTATTGGTCCCAATCAACACTCATGGGAGATATAATGTCAATAATATGGCTATGTTGGTTTTTGGTAATGGCTTGTGGAATGGTAATGGATGGGGGTTGGTAGCACAATCCCCATAGAAGATACTAGGAGAACTTGTGTTGAAATTTAAGTAATCATCCTCAAAAACTATATAAGGATCACAAATGTATTTAAATTGATTTTCAAGGTATGCATAACCAATTTTGTAACAACCATGAACATATTCTTTGAATCTAATTCTAACTCAAGGAATTTTGAATTTGATGTTGATTTAGATTCTAATTCTAAATTTGATGTCAGTTTAAGAGTATAACCTAAATCTAAATCTGATTCTTCATCTAATGGGTACACTATTTCAATGATGTCTTGTTGAATTCTTGGTATTAGATAAGTAACAACCTATAATGGCATGATGGGCTCCACCAAGACTAGTTTATCAAAGTGAGACTCCTATAAGATGGGAAAAAGGTCAAGAGATAACTCCTTAAATATTTACTTGTCAATAGGAGGATCTTGAAAAATAGTCATGTGGTCGAGGTAATGATTTTCCCAAAGGTAGTTATAATCATTAAGAAGTGACTCAACAAAGACTAGCTCATCAGAGTGAGACTCCTCAACAATAGGTATAAGATTGAAAGGTAATTTATCATAGGTTAACTTATCACAAATGGTTGGTTCAACAAAACCATCTTGGATTGGTTAGTTATTTTGGCCTTAGTTTCTAATGAGTTAGAAAATACCAATTTTAAACACAGCTTAGTCTTCAAATGATTAGATTGGTTGAGGTTGGATAGGATTGGTAATAGAGGAGGAATGGCCTATGGTTGGATAATGATAGGGTATTGGGGAGTATGATTGCTCACATGAGCCAAAGGATGAAGTCCTAAAATGGTAATGATAGGGTAGTGTGGAGCTTGGTTACTCACACAACAAAAGGAATATGTCCTATAATAATGAAGCGGTGTTATGGACCAGGGTTGTTCACACAAGACAAAGGATGAGGTACTGGTATAGAAATGGTTCAATTTTATGGAGCTTGGTTTCTCACACAATCTAAATCATGAAGTCTAGGAATGGTAATGGTATTCCTTGGATATTGTGGAGATTGATAGCTCATATAATCCAAATGAACATTATGGGTAGTCGATGATTGGATTAAAAAAAGAAATCATGGAATTTGATTACTTGCATAAGCCAAAGCATCCAAGTCCTCCTGATAAACCATATTATTCCAATCTTGAGTTGGATCATAAGCTAGTTCTTGACTAAGTTCTATGTACTAATTGTTGTAAAGAGGGTATGGATCCATATCCCAAATGACATTATTTTTAGTTGGGTCTTCAAAGTCCTCCTCATAAACCTCTTCATACCAACAAGGTCTTGAGTTAGTTTGTAAGCTGGTTCATGACTTTGTTCCCATGAATGATTATTATGAGGTGGATAGAAATCTATCTCACAAACCATATCAGCATCATTAGGATCTTGAATAAAGCCATAAAAGTCATTTTGTGTAGCCATTCTATCATAAGTTAGATTATATGTGACTCCACCATAAGTTTAGCTAAATATATCTACATAAATGATGAAAGCTCTTAAACAAAAAGGTTTAGAGTTCTACAAACTCTAAAAAATTGTGTCAAAATGACAATTAGTTCAAACTTGGTCTAACTTGGTTAAAGGTGGAGATGTATCTCTAAAATGGTTTAAAAGTGGAGATGTATCTCCAAAATGGTTGTGCTAAGACTTGGCATAAAAGAGTCTAATGTCAAATGTCATACACAAAAGGTCAGGCATCTGAATAAAAATTGGCATGTCAAAATTCTAAGTTAAAGTGTTCCAAACAAGGTCTAAACTAGGAAAAGGGAAAAGAGTCACTAGATATTTTGTCCAAATGTGGAGCCAAAATCTAGACTCAAACAGGCTGTGCTAGGACTTTAAGCCAAATGGCATCAAAAGCTAGACTTTGAAACAAAGGATGATGTGATTTGATTTAATATAAAAAGTTTGGAAATAACTTTGACATAGGCCCAACACATGGAATCAAACATAAACATGATTAGGTTTCATAAGGCATGAGGCAAAAAGCTCTTAGAGAAAGGCTGTGTTCTCCCAAATAAAGGCACAAATAATGATGAGGATAGGCATTGAACAAACAAACCATTAATAGTGATCAGATTTAGGTAATCGATTAAACAAAGTTATGTAACCCAAAAGAGAAAGATATATGTATCAACCCCATAAATTAAGGCTTAAACAAAAATCAATCAATTTTTGAATCCAAACCTATCAAGATTAATCAAAAATTCATTGTTTAAAACTAGGATTTGACCAAACAAGCTAGACAAGATTGGACAACATGATGACGCATAAAAAAGGTCTAAATGATTGATGTGAAATGGTTTGAAACAAATGGTTTTTGATACAATGGTAAATAATTCTTGAAACAAATTGAGAAACCTAACTATGTAAGCATTCTCGAATGATGTGACCAATGCTATATTTCAAAGACTCAGAGGAAGTATGGTTTAATATGATTTTGGTAGCATAACACTATGCTCTAGAACTCAAATCGATACACATAAATAAGTTCAAAAAAATTTCAAGGCATAAGTGTGGTGTAAAATGGCTTGCATAATGCCTCTTTAGACAAAAGAGTGACATAAAAAAATTACTTTTGGCATGGTTTACAAATAAACAATCATGTTTTAGTCTCAAAATATACCAAGCAAAAATGACCAAAATACTTTAAGTATAATCATCCAAATCCTACTAAGGGTATGGAAATGTGGGATTGACTAAAACTAATTAGTTTTAAAACATCTCTAGGGGAATCAATTACACAATGATTTTCATGTCAAATGATGCAAAATAAAAGCATGGACATTGGGTTTCCACAACACTTGGCTTGTTGAAAAAAGGTTTAGTCATTTTTATAACCACTACATCCTATTGTTTTCTTAGTGTAGTGTGATGTCCAAAGTGAAGATATGTACCATGTGCAACTCCATCACTATAATGTGTTTTAACCACTCAAACCTTTTGATATTAGTGAGAGTGGGTGAAGTCAATGCTAGGAGATGAAACCCTAGGTTAAAGCTTCCCTAAAAAACTCATGAGAGGTACTGACATCCCCCTCAAAAGCTAAGATGCAATGAAATGAAAGACATAAAAAGAAAGACTTTAGGGTCATTTTCAAGGTCACCCAAACTATGATGAGTTTTTGGGAAGTGATTTAGACAACATTCTTTCTAAGCCTTGGACTAGGCTTTTTGCAATAAGGATGGCGATTTTGTTTCCAAGGGTTCCCTAAAGGGGACAAATGAAAGAGCATACACATGCAAACCTTTTTTTTGGCAAACAAGTTCTAATTTAAACAACTAATTGAATACAAAAGCTTGGAAATGTGAGTTCATTTTTAAGCACCAAGTTGAATGATTGGGTGGTGTCCTTTTAACCCCTTGGTCTTAATTTGTAACTTTGAAAGCCTAACTTATCAAAACATTCACTTAAGCAAAATTTTCATTAAGCCAAAAAAGAATGTTCCTAATTCATTTTAAAACACACAAATGAAGTATGAAAGACACTAATTTAGTTTTCTTAGATGACTTTCCATGTATATCCTATAATAAAAATGTTAGCAAGTTGCTTAGTTTTGAAGCACTTTTGAGGATGAAATAAGAAATTTTGAATAATTAGCTCTTGGGTTGACAGTTGAGTTGGGTTAGATAGATGAGTTGGGTTAGACAGGTGAGTTGGGTTGACAGGCGAGTCAAGTTGACAGGGGAGTCAAGTTGACAAGCGAGTTGGGTTGGATAGGTAAGTTGGGTTGATAGGCAAGTTGGGTTGATAGAGGTGAGTTGGGTTGATAAGTGAGTTGGGTTCATAGGCAAGTCAAGTTGGATAGGTGATTTGGGTTAGATAGGCAAGTTGGGATGAACTAGCGCTGAGTTGGGCCAAACTAGAGTTGAGTTAGGCCAAACCAGAGTTAAGTTGGGATGAACCAGAGCTGATTCAGGCTGAACCAGAGCCAAGTTGGGATAAACCAAAGCTGAGTTAGGTTGAATCAGAGCTGAGTTGGGCCATCTTAAGAACAAAACCATGGTTTATAAAAATGGATTTTTTTGCTCAAATTTTTGCTTTCTTTGCTTCTATACTCCAAGAACCTACATGACAATAGTTAGTAGGTTGCTTGTAAAGGCTTTATGATCAAATTTGTGGGTTATGGTCCCACTGAGTGTGCCATTATGAACATAGGATTGCAATAGGGAGAGATTAGTATTATGTTAGTAAATAAACCAAATCAATTTAAAAACATACTAAACTAACCTTAAGCCTATTTTGAAGGGGGAGCTTAGTTAATAAAAACATGAATGGAAAACACAACTAAAAATTAAAAGAAGCATTCCTTTTACATTCCTTGGATGTTCCAAAATGTTTGTTGTAGTGGCTTGTTTGATTTATGCTCATAAAGTATGCATCAATAGAAGCTTGGCTACCTCCATCTCTCCTTAGCACCTTGTGTCTTTAGCTTGGCTTAGCTCAATATTTGGACATTATAACACTAATTTGCATGAAGCTTTGGAATCAATTTAGCATTATAAATTTGGCATGTGAGAGATTTTTGAAATCAATTTGACATGGTAAATTTGCATAAGTTAAGCTTAAAATTCATGTGGTAAGGCCTCTTATTTATAGATTTTGGAAAATGGCTAGAATCAACTTGAACTATCCATCTCAAGATTGAGATGTGTGGCTAAGGATTAATCTAATTATGTAATTAAAAATCCATAAATAGGATCATCAATATTTAGGATAGAGGAGCATTGAAGAGGCATGGGAGGCATTAATGAAGCATGGGAGGGGTTAACCTTGATATTTTATGCATTTATGGCCTAGGGATGTCTTCCAAAGAAATGATGTCACCTGATGATGCAGATATTCAATATTCATTTCTAAAAATAAGTATTCAACAAGTTTCTATGGAATTGTTAATTAGGCTCTAATTTGGTTTAATTATCTCTTAAGCATGATTAAGCACTTTGTGTACAAATTACTCAAATTTATTAGAATGCCTTATTATTGGTCCAAAATTTGATTGGATTGGAATTGGATGTCAATGCCAGATGTGTTGGATCCGTTATCCCATTTAGAATGTTACCAACACTAAATAATAAAGGCATGCATTTCGTACAAGAATTTGATAGAAAAGAGCAATCTAGAGCACCCAAGTGCAAAATTAGCATTTTGACTCAAAATGATTTGATCAAAGTTAGCTAGCCCATAAATTGCATTATCCCATTTAGTGATATCTTGGCCAAAATCAGCACTTGACTATATCATATTCAAAGTGTTTAATGTGCTTTAGTGGTTTTAGGCCAAATTATGCATTTTAGGTAGAAATTAGTCAAAATCCTAGTTGGAGGTCATTGGTGGCCAGATTCAGGTGTCTAAAATTGTAGCTTGCATTCTTTTTATCCATTATTGTCCAAGTTTATCCCACAATTGGTTGATATGGTGTATAAAAAATATCAATGTACCAACAACCTTTGGTCCAAAAGCAATTTATAATGTAATATTTTTTTATCAATCCATCACAATGTATAATGTGTTGTAATTCATCTATGTTATAATTTAGTTACTGTAATAATGAAATTATGCACACATTTGTCCCCTCTTCCTCATCGATCTAAATCTCTCACTAATAATTACCCTTACTTTACACTGTAATAGTCAAATTTTCATGTCATATACACTTAAACTATCTACATTCTCTTTTTATATATTGATTCATGTTAGGTATTTTTATCACCCAAATTTGCACCCTAGATAAGGTTTCTCAAGCTTTTTCGATTTGGGATAACATTCAATCACCTCTAGGTGTGGGTAACCTACTTGAAGAGGTGAATCTCTATATTATAGGCTAGCTCCCATGCACAACACCTAAATCTGATCACTAACCTATTTACTTGAGAGGAAAAGGGGTAGAAGAGAATTGAAACAAAATGAATATTATGGAAGTGATGTACCAAAGTTAACTCCACTAATTTCTTACACTTACACTATGGAAAATAACAACAAAATTGATCTTAACACTCAAAGCCAACCCTTATAAAAATAGTTCTTTAATATAAAGGTAGGATGCAATGTAGTATTAAAGGTGAAATATTAGTAGTCCTTTTAATACACACAAATAATATTTATCATGATTAAAACCATATAAAGTTGCTAGATACACATCATATGAACTACTAGAAGGCAAATTGCTCACACAAAGGAATGAAGGTGATGGATGAATGAAACAAATCAAAATATCACTTATAATTAACCAAAAATCCCATATTAAACATTTAATGTAAGATTTAAGGAAACCAAAATTAATTTTAATTCTTGTTCTATAGGTAAAACAAGTATCGAATTTAGTAGGGCATCACCATACCAATTTGTAGATGTCTACAATGCCAAAATAGGCCAAATATATAGAATGAGGAGGAAAATGGACCTAGGAGGATTCTATTATGACTATCAGCTATTTTGGTAATTATTTATATTTAATAAATGAGGTAATAAACTACCCAATGATCTCTCTTTAACATGTGTCTATCTTGTAAGAACTATTGTTACACAAGTTGGTGAAGAGACTCTTCACCTTCTTCAGTCCAATTGAATGTTTGATGATTGTTTAACATAGTTTTAAAAGGTTTTACAAGGTTGGAAAAATTACTTATAAAAATTATAATGAATTTTATTTTTCCAAGAAAACTCTACATTCCCTTCTTATGCAATGGTAGAGACAAGGCCAAAATAGCTTTCACGCTTTCAGGGTCTATGGGTAGCCCTTCCTTAGAGATAATATGGCCTAATAACTTGCCCATCATGAACTAATAAAACACACTTTATGGGATTCAAGGACACCCCATACTACTTACACCTTTCAAAAATTAGTCTTAGATGGACTTAGTGGTCACTATCATTCTTTGAAAAAATAGTAATTTCATCAAGGTAGATCAACACCATATTGTTTATCAAACCTTAGAAGGCCATGTCCATATCATTATGGAAAGTAGCCTTTCATTATATAACCCAAAAGGAATATTTTTATAGGCATAGGTGCCCTATTTTCTTGTGAAGGAATTTTTGTATTTATGTGCTTCTTTCACTAAGACTCTGTTATAACCAAAATATCCATCCAAGAGGGAAAAATGTTCTGATCCTATAACCATTTGAAGTATATGCTCCATTAAAGGTAAAGGGTAATGGTATTTTAATGATACCCTATTTAAATCCTTAAAATATACACATAATATTATTCCCCACTCTTCTTCCTCATAAGGAATAGATTAGAAACCCATGAAGAGAGCTTAATAGGGGAAATGATGTTTGATTCAATCAACTTGATCAACTCTTTTTTCATCAAGATTTCAACCTTGGGATTTATAGGTCTTTATCTTTATCTCACTGGTTTTTCACTTGGGTCCAACTCAATGGTGTGTTGAGTTAGTCTAGGTTCAAAAACTTTAATGTCACCATACTCACATGAAAAAACATCTAAAAAATATCTACATAACCCAACTCTTTAAAAGTGTCAACTCTTTCCCAACTTGAGGAGTTTGTCCTTGAAGATGGCAACTCTTTAAAAAAATTCCTCATTTATAAACATTCCTACATTCTCTTTTCTCATTTGATCTTGTTCATTAAAAATGCTTTCAATGATTATCAATCCTTTAGGGAGTTTGTTGGACTATAGTTAAACTATTTTTTAACCATATTATTATTGAAACTTGGATTGATGTTTTGAGGAGAAATCATCTTCCTCATATAGAAAACATGCAATCTATTTTTCACTCTCAAAAACATTCCAAATTGCATTGTTGTTTGAGATAGATGACCTAACCATAAATTTTTTGTGTGGTTGATATTTCTCACTCTGAACATGATTTAGAATGTCATAATGAGCCCCTACTAATTCCAATCTATCAGCATGTTGATTCTTTTATCTTGAGACTGATTTCAAGTTGAAGGCCTCAAATTCTTCAATAAGGTCCCAAATCCTATGCATGTATGCCTTCAACAATGGATTCTTTGTAGCATTATATCCTCTAACCTACTGTACTAATATTTCACTATCATTATAGGCTCATATTTTCCTTATACCACTTTTACTTGCCCATTAGATGCCATGAACAAGTCCTTCATATTATGTTGTATTGTAAAATCAACCAAAGTGGAAGCTAATATCAGAAAATTACTTCTCCTTGGAAGGAGAAACAAGCATTATAGCTGAACCTAATCCATTTTTTCTCCTTGAACCATCTAAAAACAATTGTCATGCTCATTATTCATTCTCATTGGGTTTTGAGAGATCTGGTATGACTAATCCCTCTTCATGCATGTAATAGAATCCTAGACCAATTTATTTAATTTGTTTGAAAGGATCAATTTCATGATTTTTAGTACCCCATTCATTTAGATAAAGATTAGATATGCCATTAAGAGGTACTATAGGTTCTTGATTGTTAGGATGGTGTCCCTCATCAATGATAGTGAAATGGATGTTAGATGTGTTTGATATATAAGGTTACACATTAAATTTATCTAAAGGTTTAGACTTGATTGAAAACTTAGCACCATATCTAGTCCTAAATGCCATATAGGAGTAGTCTGAAGTTAAGTAACCCCTAGTATTAGCAGTAAAGTCTCTTGAAAAGCATAGAGTAAAATGAGGTAGTACATTTATAACTACATCTTGTGTAATGGATAAATTAGGATAAACATGAAGGATAAGCTAAAAACTTTTGATTATGTTAACTGACTTATATAGTGATACATCTAATTGTAACACACCTTTAGAGTTAGCTTCATATTTTAGATTTAACATATTGGTTACCTACTTGGGCATGATCAAGGTGATTTCACCATTGTCAGTAAAGAATTTATGAACCAATGAGTCTCCAATGATTATATAGATGTAAAAATTATGAGGTTTATCTACTTTCTCTATTTGAGTTGGATTCTCATCATTAGGCCTCGATGCATTTGCTAAAACTGCCCCTCTTTCACTAGCTTGCTTAATTGATATGCTAAGTTTGTATAGCTATTCTTGGAGTAGGTCTCTTTATCTAGGGAAGGATAATGTGTCCCAAATTTTGAAAATTATATGGGCCTTCTTCATATGCTCTAAAATGTTGGTAAAAGAGCCAGTATCCTTAGCTTATCCACTAGTAGGCATAGTTTTGCCTAGAGATTGTGAATTTTGATGTATGAAGGAACCTTTAGCATTATAAAATATCTTGTTTTACCTAGAATTGAGGATTATATTAGACACACATACCCATTGGTATGTTTTAGAGTTCATGTTTGGATCATTACTTGTCTCTTGAGCCTCCTCAACTGCTCTTCTCTTTGACCTTGTGTTTACAGCTATAGAATTTGAGTCCTTATTTAGGTATCCTTGATAGTTCACTTAACATGAATATATTGAAGATAGTTAACCAAATTGTATTCTGATTGATCATTCTCTCCATTACTTTTTCCTTCACTAGGTACCTTAGCTTGAGTCATAGCATGCATTATTCCCCATTGCGCCATAAAAGCTTGATTGAATGCCTTATTTGCATAGGTAGATTGATCATGAGGTTGATCCCATAGAAGAAGATATTCATACTCTTAAAAAATATTGTTTTGGATATGTGCTATTGATTTTGAGGTAGAGGGAGCATTTGTATTATGACTATTATATTGTCTAGTTTGAGGTAATTTCCCTTGCCCATGGGAATTGCCTTGAAAAGGTGGTCTATTTGTTTGATAGTATGGATAGGAATAATGTGTCTAATAAGGATTATTATCACTTAGATTTTCACCCTTTGAGGAGATGAAAATATCTCCTCATCCAAGTGGCAAAATGGAATCACCTCTAGGCTTGTGGGTAGCCTAAGGAATGAGGTGAGTCTTTAAATAGGGCTAGCTCCCTTGATGTAACACTATGGATTGTAAATAAGACTAACTTTGGGGGTGAAAAGGGAGAAAAAACTAAAATAAAAGATAAAATAATAGAGGTGATACACCAAATTGACTTATTGACATCTAATCATATGCATATTACACTTGAGATCAAGCAATAAACAAAACATACACTCTTCCAATCTACAACTTCTCACATCAATGTTACATTGTGAGGTCAAGATGAACATCTAGGCTAGGAGGAATAGACAAGACGCCTTAAATGCCATTGATGAAGATAAAAACTCACTTAATCCTTGACATATCCAAAAACACTTCACATGCCCTGCAAGAAGAATTTTTCCAACTGAAAATAGGTTATAAGAATGAACTAACATGCTAAGGAAACAAGAGTGTCACTTAAGTAAAATAAATCATTCAAATGAAACACACTATGAAAAGTCATATAAGAGGTAAAAATTAGTCATTTTATTGATCAAAAGGTATTCAAATGAGTATGGATTTTCCATACTCAGGTGGAGAATCCCTACAAAGCCAAAAAGGTTAGTTCTTATAGAACTTGTGTGTGTGTGAGAGAGAGAGAGAGAGAAGAAGATAAGTCCAAAGGTCATAAAGGACACTTTTAAAGCTAAGAGAATTAGTTAATTTTGAATTTTAGAGAGATATGGGTCAATACATGAAATATCAAGACCTATAAGTGTCATCTCAAATCATCAAACTCTTATAAAGTGGCCTACAACTCATTTTCTTGCATAAAACATTACCTTCATGATTAGGCTTATTTAACTGACTTAAAACTGATATAGGGTGGTTAAAATTATTATAATGGAATGGAAGGTTCTTATAAATGCCTATCCATGCATTGGTTTCATGCCTAGTCTATTGGAATCACCTAGAAGAGAGCAATCATCATATGTACTCTAGGAAACCTCCTTCTCAAGCACCTTGCACACTTGTCTCCAATTTGGAATTAGTTGTTTATTCAAGTCCATAAAAGGTAGTGGTTAGAATATTTCAGGGCCCTACATGGCCTTGGAATCATTATTTATACCTTAAAATCACTTTATTTGAAGATTTCCTACCTTTTATCTAGCTTACCTAGTATGCCAGATTTGACTAGCTGAGTTGAATCACCTAGTTGGAGAACTTATACATTATTTTATGGAATTAAATTAATATTATGAGTTATTAAAAGTATACATATTCTCTCCAAACTTTTTTTCATATCTTATCTCCTTTTTTAGCCTGAAAAACACATAAAATAGTGATAAAAAGCTTGTTTCTACCTCCATCCATACAAGTCCATACATCTATCTAGAATGTGATAGAGTTTGAGTAAGTATTATTCAACTTCCAATTGGTTTAATATCCAAACTATGCCATTTTATTGTATCTCCAACTATATTTATTAAAATTGGTCTTCTCTAAGGGTTTATAATGGGTTTAGACCTATTTTTGGTCTTAAGGATGATTCATAAAACCCTGACATCCAAGCTACCAAATTTTTTGACAAAAGTGGCCTTGTGGGACCCTATTAATATTTCCAAATGTCTTATACTCCCATGAAAATCCTCAAAAAAGATGTGTACTTGAAAGTGGAATATCATGCTTGTTTTCCTTCATTCCTACATGATGAATTGGTTTTGATCTCAAAAGGGTCTCTCTTTGGTTTTCTCTGCACACAAATATCTTGGAAACTTCATTATATACCCCAAGAACATTCTCCAACAACTTGATATGTTCACTTCATGATAAAAGTGAGAAATCTCATAAAAATGGATTTGTTGAGGGTTTACCTACATTCTATTATCTCAAACATATATATTATATCCTTATTAACATGCTTTAATAAGTCAGAATGCCTCTTCAAGGCTAAAAGTGACCTTGATCTCTTTGGCCAAAATCTTGTCAGTAAGACTTGACTGCAACTCTCGATGTGTAGGGTGCCCTATTTTATTACATATTTCTTACTTGGTTATTTATTTTATTCTATATTTTTTCAAAATTTAATAACCTTCTTTCATGGTCTAAACCCTTCTCAAATCCTCAAACCATCTCTTTTTTCCAAAACTATCTGCTTATGCACAAGAGGAAGTACCCCCTATCTAAGATAAAATAGGGGGTACCTCCCCTATTTTGTTGGAAAATTTTCAGATTTTATAATATATTATAGGTGATATATTTCCTCTACACAAATAATGATCGTTGAATCTACCTATTTGACCCCCTAAATGTCTCAAAATCCAAGGTAGACAAGTCAAGTGATGACTGTGTATGCTACCTTGTCTGCTATGCTTGTTATAGGTGGGTATTTCTATGAAATAGGACTTAAATGAAAATTTTAGAGTCTTAATTAAATAATCCATAATAAATTAACCATGATGTAACTAAATTATTTGGAAATTACCCACACCATTACCTAGAAATCTCAATTCATTGCTCACCTATGACAACATAGTCAATCATCGTGGCTATAGGTGCACTTATAGTCTTTAGATGGTCTATGTAGGTTTATATTTTATGGTTAATATCTCATTTAAGTAATCATATGTTGATAAAATTAATCACAAACTATTTCATCATGTTAATCTCCTTATCTACCCTCCTATGCAATAGAGTTCTCAAACTAAGTTTCACTATCCCTATTGACTGAGACAACCTATAGATTCCTACATGTAGGTATGCTTATGATTTAAATGAGTGGGTTATAATGTGTGTGGTCTTAAATAACCTCATTTATTTAAAAATTCCCATATCTGAACTATTTTTCACCTTTGATAAGTTAAAAGCATCATCCAATCCTCCAAATGCCAACTCACTATCTAAGACTCCTACCTCACTGTGTTGTTGCCTTAGAGATCATGCATGTAAGTGTATTCAAGGGTCTCTTTTAATTTTTTCATGGTATTTAATATATTTTCAAGAAACCCTTTGGGGTTACAAAATTCATAATTCTTTTATATCTCACCTATATATATTCCATTAGAGTTCAAAATAGTGCCTATCTTGTTTGACAACTATTTGAACTAAGATACCATGCTTTTTACCTTGATGTAAGTGTTTACTGCCTATAAGGGTGTGATCATGATGCCCTTGAAATATTGAATCCCCAAGAGTAAATAACATGTTAGAGACCTTTAGTCACCTTGAAAAGGCTTAAATACTCAAAAAAATGTCATGCCAACTCAACTGTTAGTACCCTACCTACTGGAGGTGACTTTGGCAACATGTGTACAGACTGAGCATGTGAGTATAGAGGCAAAAATCCCTTGTCATATATTATTGTTAATAATTTAGGATGTATATTTCATTTTGAAACATTAGGAATAATTCAAACATGTATTTAGTCAAGTATTGTAACCTTTAATGAAAAAGGTCTTTATTTGATGATTGTCTTATATATGAGACTAAAAGAAATCAGTGTTTTACTATCAACTTTGAGTCCTTAAGTGACCGAATTCAACTTGTTAAATTCCTCAAAAACTTGGAATAGTGCTTATTTATGCTATAGGTTACAAGGAAAGTTACTTGGGATGAGTTAAAAGTCTTAATTAAAAATTCATAATATCTTTTTAAAACCCCCCTGGACCTCTATTTTTCCCTTTTAGGGACAAGGGACCAAAACATAGTCTATCTCCTTTCCAAGTTGATTTCACACTTCCTTTTACTTTAAAAAAATTATATCAGCTTTTCATGATCTAAAAAACATTTCAAAAACTCAAGTATGTGTTCAATTGATTCCATTATTCTATGAGAGTATTTTGATAACCTACTCAGCCACCTATAGGTGGATACTTTGGCATATCAATAGTGAATACGATATGAGCCATATGAATCTTATATGAAAGTAAAATTGAATTATTTATATCAAGAATGTCAAAGTATATTAAGTTATATTAAGAGGTTTTAAAACATGTAAACCCATTCAAACCTTAGTATGACATTAGTAATGGCTGTTGTAGGTGTATATGGATTGTTCCAGGTAGATTGTGAGTAGGATTAAGGTAGTAGACATAGCATTTAGCCTTAAAATAGGTCCTAAACTAATTTTCATGCTCACAAAAGAATATTAAAACTATAAATGATGTAAAAAAATAATTAACAAATTATATTCAAGGTAATAGTATTTTTCAAGCAATCTGTATGCAAGCACATTCATGGCAGATTGAAAGGCAGGTTATACATGACTACAAATCCAAGAGAATTTGATTTTAAAGTGAGATTTGAAAGTGAAAATATTTTAATATAAATTTTAAAATAATATAATTAACTTATCATAACCATATTAAACCAATAAATATCATGGCATCCCTAAAAATGGAGGAAAATTATGAATCAACCTAGAATGGACCAGTCTGCAAACTTGAGGGTATCAGCTTGTCAAAACATTTTTAAACTTGAAAAAAAACATGGGAAGTGTTATAAAATGTGCTAAGATATTTTGGAATAAATATAATCATATGACTCATGTGGAATTACTTGAACTAAGGAAAAATCTAAAGGGTACACGAATGAGTAGGCATTTTTGTACAGTCCACTTCAAATGGATGGTTCATGAAGAAATGTTAACCATTTATAAAAATTGTTATATGGATTTTAATTTTTATGAGTTTAAAATAACCTCCCAAAATATTTTTATATGAAACCCTTCTTTCTAGATGTACCAATCAAAAACTTGAAAGTGATTTTTGTATGCTAAGAAGGGCAAAAATGTAGCAGAATGGTTTTAGGCAAAAATGGAAATTATAGATCAATTAAAGTGTGTATATGAGTATATGGGATCTGAAGATCCACTTCATGACCTTTTCCAAGTGGAAACTTCCCAATAAGGCTGTATAAATGTCATTTGCTTCCATTTCTTTAGCCAAACTGACTTTTCTCTAAATAACCTAAAATATTTTTAGTTATGTCAGTTTATTAAGACTTATAAGGACACATGGGGCATGAAATAATGTTTTGACACTTGTGCATTTCCTAGGAAACATGTACAAAGCATTAAATGCACTATTTTTTACCCTTAAAATGACCTAAAATGATAAATAGACCTAGAACTAATTGACCAAAGCTAGTACAAAATTAATATACATAAAATGACCTATTAAACACCTCATTACAATACATTATACCCCATTATAGGCCTAAAAATCATGTTTTTTTACTAGGGGTGCCCCAATTTGACCTAAAAGTCAAATTTGGTCAACAAAGACCTTGTTGATATTTTGATTGTTGTTGTATAGTTATTATAAGATCTTATTTTTTGTGATCAAAAGCCTTCGCTCTTTCTACATAATTTAATTTACTTGACTAGTTGGGACCATCTTGTTTATGTTTGAGAATAGGAATAGGGGAAATAATGGGCATATGGGAATGTATATCAGGTAATAATGACATAAGGGGTCTTAGAGAGATCTTCCTAGCCCATATAATACAATTCTTAGCTCTGATAGTAATTTCATATGCATTAGGTAGTGTATCCCCTCTCATGGATTGTATCATCATGAATATATCACTATTAAAATCTCTAAGGTAATAGAGAGATGCATGATGGGTGGTAGGCCTCACCAAGATTGGGATTTTATCCCATGTTTTCTAAAATCTAGTGTTAAAATCTTGTATGAACTCTTGAGGAATCCTCTTGATGATGGTTAGTTACTTAGTTAATGACAAGTGATCACTCTTGTCTTCAAATATCTTTGTCAAAATATCACCCAAATGGTCCCATGAATCAACTGAATTAGGAGACAAAGTACCATACAAATCAAGATCCTTACCCTTGAAGAATATTTCCAAGAACCTATTACCCACATTATCTTGAGTGATGTTATGTATATTGCATAATTTTTCTATGATCCTTATGTGTTCAATAGGAGTAATAGTAAAATCTCCCTTGTAAGAAGGAACACCCTTAAGGGATGTCATAGGAATGGCCTAATAGTTTACAAATGCTAGAGGGATTTGACCATTGAAGTAAACAAAAGGTAGGTTTCTTTGTGTTGCCATATTATAAATTGGACCTAACAAGAGTCTCCTTATAGGTATATGAGCAAAAAAATACTTTTTTCGATAGGTATGTGTATTAGCAAACATTCTTACTTTGATTGAATAATAAGGTAACTCTAAAAAATCAAAAGGATTGCCTTTAGTATAATATCTTGTTTACTTTAGGCATGAAATTGGAGTGCTAGCATATAACCAAGAGCCAATGATTGTTCAAGTCACCAAATACTACATAAAAGAGGCTATTATAACTTCAAATTTGTCAAGACTAACATCAACCTTCAACAACTTCTTGGAATAGAGGTCCTACCGAGCATGCCAAAATTGTTATCACCCAATTTTTCACTCTAGATAAGGTTGCTCAAGCCTTCTCAATTTTGGATAACATAGAGTCACCTATAAGAGTGGGTAACCTACTTGAAGAGGTGAAGCTATAGATTATGGGCTAGTTCCAATGTAAAACACCTAAATATGATCACTAACCTATTTTATTGAGAGGAAAAGGGGTAGAAGAGAACTAAAACAAATGGAAAATTATGGAGGAGATGCACTAAGGTTAACTCCATTACTTACTTACTCTTACATTGTGGAAAATAACTATAAAACTGATCTCAACACTCAAACCCAACCCTTCTAATAATAATTATTTAATATGAAGGTAGGATGCACTATAGTCATCCAGGTGAAGTTTTATTAGGACTACTAATAGACACGTAATATTTATCACACTTAAAAACATACAACGTTGCTAGATACACACCATATGACTTGATAGAAGGCAAATTGTTCACACAAAGGCATGAAGGAGATGGATGAATGCAAGGAAGAAAAATAGCACTTATCATTCAATGATAAAATCATATCAAACAATGAATTAAATATTTGAGGAAACAAAAATTAGTTTGAATTAATGTTCTAGAGGTAAAACAAGCATCAAATTCAGCAGGGCTTCACCATACCAATCTATGGATGTCTATAGTGCCAAAATAGGCCAAATATATAGAATGAATAGGAAAAGAGAATTAGATTGACATAAGATGATTCCATGATGACTATCATCTAGTCTCTTAGTCATTTATATTAAATAAATGAGGTAATAAGATGTATAATGATCTCCCTTGAACATGTGTTCATCTTGTAAGAACTATTCTTACACAACTTGGTGAAGAGACTCTTCACCTTATTCAAGACTCATCATGTTTGAAACTATCTTTGGGGCTTGTCCATTTGTTTTACACATTTATGTTATCACTAAATGCTCCTTTTGACACCTTACCATGCTCTCTTCTTCATCATGAAGAATCTTCTTTGTTGTTCATATAGGCCTATTGAACATCTAGGCCTAGTTACTTGACACCTGCCATTTGGATGGCCATGAATTCTTCAAAGGGAATTGATACATGAATTATGTACATGTTTATAATATATGATACATATCATTCTATGATGTAGAATTCAAAATAACTCAAACCTTATTGTTCTTAAACTTCTAGGTGACCATGTAACTCTCCTACTACCACATCCAAAACTACCTTCTTTATACAGACTAGTAGGATAAATTTCATGGGTAAATAAGAGAATTTTTGAGGCTATAAATAAATCCATAAGACAAGAAAATAATTTTATTAACATTGATTTATCAAAATATTTATGCTTATATGATTTCTCTAACATTCACACCATATATGTCGTGTTGATGGAACAAAACATTAAAGGTAATGAGCAACCCATTGTATTTTTTGGTTAAGGACTTAAAGGATATGAAAGAGAGGTATACACTCATAGATAATTAGGTCTTGTATGTCATAAGGATTCTAAAAATATTAGACATATGGTGTCAAACAATAAGATACACAATATGATATCCCACCCAAGCATTAAAGACTTCCTTCTCAATAGGGTCTTGAATGAGAAGAGGGTAGGTTAAATTACCAAAGTGATGGAGTATGATGTATAGATTAAGGATAGTAATGGGTAAGGTCCTATGTGATCAATTATTATTTGACCTTCTAGGAGATAAATAGGTAGTTTTGAAACTATAAGATGAGCCCCAAGCAACAACATATTTACCTACTACAAGTTAGATACAAGACATTGAAAGATTCTTATAAATAAGTGAGTGTGCAACTAGTTTAGACAAGTCAAAGATAAGGTACTTTAGTATTAAATATATACCTTATGCTCTTGTATATTGGGTATTTTTCAAAAAATTCCTTAATGGTATATTGATTAGATGTGTTGAGATTGAGTAAGTAGGCAAAAAATTTGAGCAATTTCATGATGGACCAACAGAAGGTCACTTTTCTCTCAAAACTATAGTAACAGATACAATGAGGGTATGATACTATTGGAATAACCTCTTAAAATAATCCTATTCATAGATAATAAGATGTTCAAATTATGATTTATTCACTATAAATCAAAGGTTAGCAGCCTTACCTCTCAATCCCATCCAAGTTGATCAACCATTCATGTAATAGGGGCTTGATTTCATAGGCATTATTAACCCCCCCTAAAGTGTAGGTAATAAGTGGATAATCACAACTCATTATTAATTTATATGGTGGGTAGAGGAATTATCTCTTAAAGAGGCTAATGAAATTTCATTACTTAAATTCTATGGGAGCATAGTGACTAGGTTTGGAGGACCATCAACCATCACATATGATAATGCATTATCATTCATTATTACAAATACAAGTGAGTGGGATAATGAACATGACATATACATAATATCCTATTCTAACTACTACCCCCAAGGGAATGGACTTGAAAAATATACAAAGAAAAACTTGATCAATATCATTATGAAGACAGTTGATGACAATGAAAGAACTTGGCATTCAAAGTTCAAGACAACCTTATGGGACGTTAGAGTCACTCCTAAGAGGTATGTGGGTAACTCACCATACATTCTTGTGTATGTAAGAGAGGAAAAATTACCTATTTATATTGATATTATAGCCTTATAATTATCACATCAACTATAACTAATGGAGAATGACCCTATGGAGGTGATGATGGTAGAATTGATGGAACTCAAGGATAAGAGAGATGAAGCCATGCATACCTTGGAGTACCACCAAGCCTAAATGAATAAATCCCTTGATAGGAGAGATATTACAAGAAATTTTCAAGGGGGTGATCTTATTTTGAAGTGGGATGAGGATAAGGCCAAGCCTGGTAAACACTCAAAGTTTGACACATTATAGAATAGATCGTATGTGATCATTTGCTGTAAAGAACACAATGCCTTCCATCTATCAAGACTCAATGGAGAGGAAATAAATATCACAATTAATGGGATATACTTGAAGCTTTGTTACTAAGGTTAGTTTTTTATTTTGTACATATTTGTGTGGTGTGTTTGTTTTCCATAAGTGCCTAACACATTATTTTGTGTGAGTTGTTGGTGTGTGATCTTCCCTAAATACCTTTGCCATGTTGTGTTTTGTACTTTATTGTGTGGTGTGGTGTGAGTTTGAGTCTTTAAGAGTTATATCAATTTTCAAATTATAGTATGAGAGGGAAACCAAATCCCAATGGATGGATAAGGTCAATGGTTATAAGTTTAGCAAGTAAACTATTCCAAGAGGTTGTCATTATTGTTGGAAAACATTAGCCACCATTTGCCCTCATAACGTTAAGTTAGTCTACCCAATCCACTTGTCTTGCATATAAGATTGAATTGGTATATTCTTATGATTTTTACATTGTCTTATTTCACTTGATGTTTTTCATGATGATTTTTATTTAGATCACAAGGATTTGTGCATTCAATATTGCTTTTCATAGTCTTCCTAAATGAAGTTTAGCAGAGTTTAAGGTTTCATAGTGTGTTCTAAAGTTGTCTATGAATTCATCATTTGGAATAATTTTTTGAGTTATCATGATACATTATATAATTAGTAAGGTGTATTTGAGTGAGTGAAATGGATCTAATTGTCTCTAAAGGTCTAAAATAGTAAATATGATTTTTAGCATATATTAAGGTCTTTGACAAATTTAAGGTTTACAGTTTACATAACTGCCATGCTTTTTGGGACTTTTCCTTAAGTCATTTATTTGTGCCAATAGAGTGGTGTACCTAGGTGTTCATTTGAGGTTTTTTACAATATTATTATTCATCTAAATGAATCTATAATTAAATAGCTAGGTTCTTATGTCATCCTCTAAAATTTCTAGTCCTTTAAGTCACTTTATACTTTATACATGCACTAGGAACATATTGAAGTCAATCCTAAAGGTTATTTTCATAGGGTGCATGTCTAAGAGAATTTATTAGGTAAGGTAAGGATTTTATAATGTCATTGGGTGTCAGATAATTAGGTTTGAATGTCATTAGCATAGTAAAGAGCATCTTGTAATGTTATAGTCAAATAATCAAGACAAGGGAAAGCACAACATCCTAGTTTTAGCACTTATACAACATTCTATGGAGTTTATAAAACTCAATCCATTTATTATAGTTTTTCAAGTTTATCAAATGAAATAGACCAGTCAGATGCTCAATCTCTTCACATGCTTGATATGTTCATAATATTTTACTTGGTTCATCAACATATGAATGAGTTAGGCCAAATTATTTTAGGCATAGGAGGTACCCCTCATGGGCTTCAAATAAATGAATAAATTTCAAGGTTTTAGGGGCTAAGTTGTATGACCCATATCTAACAAGTTAAGTAGTAAAAAACCTTTATTAAACCTCATGGTCTTAGTTATTCAAGTGAAAAGTCTTTTCTGGAGTTAGATGAAGGCTGTGAAGTTTTTTTAGTTCTATGAAGGGAAATAGGGACCCTCTCCACCCATAGTTCAAGAGTTTTACATCCAACAAGTGTACATGGGTTAGTTTTATCCCTCAAAGGAAGTGTTGTGTTGATAAAACATAC
The DNA here is from genome assembly GCA_037957365.1 of Torreya grandis. Lineage (NCBI taxonomy): Eukaryota > Viridiplantae > Streptophyta > Pinopsida > Cupressales > Taxaceae > Torreya > Torreya grandis. The sequence goes on along the minus strand of JARHVA010008896.1, from coordinate 262,887 downwards.
TTTCAATGAAAATTATGTCATAAGAGAGAAATGTGAGCTTATAATTGATTTTTGGTAGTCAATACTCCTCTATATAGACCCTTTCCAAGCCTCAGTTGATTCTTTAATAACTCCATGGCCTAGTAATAATAAACTTGTCAATAAAATGAATGGATGCACTCATTATAGTCATGTTTGTGCATAAAATTTCAAGAGGAATGAGTGTTTACAAGTTAAATCATGCCATTAGGGATAAATTAGGATATAAGTCCAAAATGGAAAGAAGAGAGAACAAAAATAAAGAAACCCCAAGCATCTTGAAGCACACATACAAGTTACATACACCTATCATGACCTATTTAAGGTTTTATATACATGGAAGATAGAATAAATCAAAAGGAGTATGTCAAATCCCAAAGGATATAACATAAATAGACTTATATGGTCTCATAAAGAACTCTACATGGTCAAATGAAGCTAAATGTAGACCCATAAGTCTACAAACCTATTGGTCTGTATTCAAGACCTAAAGGGTGTGATTAAAGGGACTAATGATCATGGTGTCATCAAAATATTGATCAAAATCAAAATTAACCTTTATAACATGTACACTAGACCCCTAAAACCTCAAAAAACTCTATGTAGGCCTGGTAAAGAGGAAAACACATAATATGTAGACACAAATCTAACTGAGTCTATAGGATAATGCAATTACAAATATGGGGAATTAGATTTTAATTATATCAAGAGGTTTATTCCATAAAAATTATTCAAATGGTCTTAAATACATCAACTAGAAGGTGGAAAAATGAAATATAACTACTCATGTGGCCATGGTCATCTATAGGAGTCTCGAAATCCAAATAGACACCTACAATCTTCATGTCTTATTTATTGACCATGCATATTGTATAAAAAGGAGTCAAATGGATTTCTCAAGACAAAAAGTATAATCCAAGGGTTATAAGGAGTGATTTTCATACTCATAGAGTGACAAATTGCTGAGAAGGTCTCTATTGGTGTCAAAATGCAGTAAACACAATCATTAGGCCTTTTGTCTTAATACCCTTCTTAAATCCTACCCCTTGGATTCTTAATCTAGAAGATGAAAGGGGATTGAATAAATCCTAATACCAGAATAATAGTGTTTGTAGTAGGGTTTCAAGTGTGGATGAAGTGTTTTCTTGCATAGGAAGACTCAAAATAGGACATTTTGGCCTAAAACCCTTTTCAAGAGGCTTAAATTACTTACTAGCCACCAAAGAGCCTCAAATACTTGATTGTAATTATATGAAGAAGATGCATAATACCATGAGCTCATATGTAAAGTTGGGGACCCTTGTACACTAAAATTTATTGAAGTTGGTTTAGAGGTTAAGATGTTACCCTTTATGAACTATTGTTAAGAACCTAAGCATGTATAAACCCTCCTAAAACCCTAAAAAGATATTGATATAGAAGAATGTGAGAGAAATTCATCCAAATGCATTGAATTTATCTTAGAAAAAAAGGAACATTCTGAAAGGGTTTTAACCATACAAATTTCTTGTACTACCACAATACAAATGCAATAAATGCCCTTTTCATAGATTTTCAAGGTGAAGTCAAGGTGCAAAGATATGCAAACAAATAAAAGTCATAAGAGAATGTGTATTGATATGTTTTCCAACATTTAAATCCTCAATCTCCTCTAAATTACCCATGAAATTTCTCCTACAGGTCTGTATGAAGAAGACAATTTTAGATGTGTTAGTAGGAGAGTGTCATGGTCACCTAAAAGGTAAAGAATAGTAAGGTTTGAGTTATTTTAAAGTCTACATCATAGAATAAGATGAAATATATCTTATAAACATTTACCTCATACATTTATCAAGTTCCTTTGAAGCATTCATAGCCATCCAAATAGTAAGTGTTATGTAATTAGGCCTAGATGTTCAATAGGCCTATATGACCAATGAAGAAGATTCTTCATGATGAAGAAATGAGCATGGTAAGGTGTCAAAAGGAGCGTTCAGTGACTAGATCAAGGTGTAAATAAAATGTACAAACCCCAAATATATTTTCAAACATGACGAGTCTTGAATAAGGTGAAGAGTCTCTTCTCTAAATTGTGTAAGAATAGTTCCTACAAGATGGACACATGCTCAAGGGAGATCATTGGGCAATTTTTTACCTCATTTATTAAATATAATTAACTAATCGACTAGCTGATAGTCATAATAGAATCCTCCTACATCCATTTCCTCCTTTTTTTCTCATTATATATATATATATATATATATATATATATATATATATATATATATATATATATATATATATGGCCTATTTTGGCATTGTAGACATCCACACATTGGTATGGAAAAGCCCTACTGAATTTGATACTTGGTTTACATATAGAATAAGAATTGAAACTAATTTTGGTTTCCTCAAATCTTACATTCAATGTTTGACATGGTTTTGTTGTATAATGATAAGTGATAATTTTCTTGCTTGCATCATCCATCTCCATCATGCCTTTGTGTTATCATTTTTCCTTCTGGCAGGTCACATGATGTGTATCTAGTAGCTTTATATGCTTTTAAGTGTGAGAAAGATTATTATTATTTATTAGTAGGCCTATAATAATTCACCTTGTAGAATACATTGCATCCTACCTTCATATTGAAGGATTATTATTATAAGGGCTAGATTTTAGTATTGAGATAAGTTTTATAGTTGTTTTCCATAGTGTAAGTGTAAGCAAGTAGTGGAGTTAACTTTGGTGTATCACCTCCATACTTTTCCTTTTATTCCAATTCTCTTCTATCCCTTTTCCTCTCAATATAATAGTTTAATGATCATATTTAAGTTTTATACATGGGATCTATCCCATAATATATAGATTCACCTCTTTAAGTAGGTTACCCACACTTAGAAGTGATTCCATATTATCCCAAATTGAGAAGGCTTGAGAAACCTTCTCTAGGGTGAAAATTTGGGTGATAACAGGTACTAAAACAAGTGGATTTTGATGTATTTAAGATAATATAATAATCCCGTCATCCTTAAAATTTTGAATCTTTTGTGTTAATTACAAACAAGTATTTATATCATGTCTTGTTATTATATGATAATTGAAAAAAATATTTTCTTTCTTGAGTTGATAATCTAATTTTAGTTCTATGTCGAGTCATAGGTCTACAAATCAAATGCTTATCAAGTAACATTTATAGTATAGTACTTAGTTTATATTGTTTATTAGTAATCTATAATATGATATCTAGTTTTATTTATATGATCTCTATATTTTTAACATAGTTTTTCATAAATCATTGGTGTTCATCTTCGATGCATTGTGCAATGTGTTGTGCCTCTTGTTCTCTAGTTATGTTGGGGTTACACAATAATTATTTTATGTACCATTCATCATTGAGATATCTTGTCATAAATTTATATTACAAAAAAGTAATTTAATTTATATCCTTATGAGGTTTTCGAAGGGTTTCATTTCCCTTATTCAATTTGGTATTGCTTACTACCTCATAATCATATTTGTACTCTCCTAAAATAATAGGTGTAAAATTTAGATGAGAAAAATACTTGTCTATATTTGTTAGGATGTCATTATCATAATCAAAACTATCATATTCCTATATAAAAATCTAATTTGGAGTCTCAAAAATTATTGATAATGGAAGATATGGTATATTTTCCTCTTTTATGTCCTTTATTATATCTAGGGCTAGCTTGTTTTCATTAATTTTACTTAAAATCCAAATTACATATGTATGTATCCTTTCTAATGGTATATGTTTTTATGGAGGTATTATGGTGGAGCGAAAAACATAAACTTTTATACTACATAAATCATTAGGCTATCATAATTTTAAATACTTGAGAGGTTGATTATCCACATGACAAGTTCACAAATATCCATAATGGATAAAAATTACACACCAATGCAAAATAGATGGTATATCTTCCATTTCATAGATGCATGGTCTATCTGAGAATAGGTTACAATTCATTGATTTGGAATCAAATGAAATATAGTAATCAACATCTTAGAGCCTACTTTGATATCCAAAGTAATTTGTCCTACCACTTGTTGAGGAACATTGTAAAATCCTCTGATTTTAGTAGTTAATTTATGAATAGATTCCATATTGACACCCAATGTGTGTAAAAATGTGATATTGTATATATTTAATCCTAATCCATTATATATCAAGACATGTTTAACTCCATTCTTTAAGATTTATATGTGAATAAATAATGGGATATTTTGATTTATTATATGTTGATTAATCAAGTCTTCTTTCCCAAAAGATATCATGTCTTCACATTTATTTAATGTATTGATGATAGATATAAAATGGGTTGAATATACATCATTTGGTTTAGTTTTATAAAAGAATTCAAGATATATGATATCTTTGTAGATAGGTAACCTATTGAGCAACTCTAGTATATAAATATTTTTTTTTTTTTCTTAAGTTTATCATTGATACATACCCTTTAATTCAATTATTTGGCATCATGGGAGGTGGAGGGGTATGGGAAGGGACATTTTGACTACCTCTTTTCTTCCACACATAATGGGGTATCCTATCCATTCTAGTCATAATAACATGGACCATAACATCCAATAGAAATCTAAGGCATATTATGTGGGCAAGATGATAGCTAGCATGACCTTGAGGCCTACGGGATGAGGAAAGAAAGGAGTCATATATGCCATTTGACATAAAATAGTAATTTAAAGCATATCATATTGGATAATTATAAAATAGGAGCTACTAAGGAAATATGAATATTTTTCTTCATTAATTTCAACCTTAGCTATATTTCATATGATTTTGACCCATTTCATTACATAACTATGAAAAATATTTCATATTTCAAGGAAACAACATGTAATTAAAACAATCATAGCTTGAAATAGAAATTACAAACTATGTATATATCTTGGAGCCATGATGTGTTTATGTGAATAAGTGGAAATAAAAAATAAAGTTTGAACCCTAATTCTAAAATCTAAATCCTTAATAAGATAGAACGAAACCTTAAGGGAACATATATTTTCCCACACTTGAAGTAATTAAGGGTCATCCAATATGTTTTATCTTGTTTTGGATTTGACGGTTTACAAAAATATAAATTTTAAATAATTCAAATTACGTAATCTATGTATAAATTAAACATATATAAATATAAAACATAGATTAAGATTAATTTAATACACTTTATATTTATTTAATTGACAAGGATTATATGTTACTTACCCTTTTTTAATTATTTTATGGTATGGGATAGTGCACAACCATCAATAATTATTTGAAATGGGTATGTGGTCACTAGGAGAAACAAGTTAACTACCAAAATATACCTAAAATAATTTGGTAAGAACAAATACTTTTGGTGACTAGATGCATTTTACCTATATCAAAATTTTCCTTGTTAAAACTTTCATACTATTCCATCATAGATCATTGTGTTTGCCAATATATAGGTATATTATGTAATTTTATAGTCTTGGTCCTATGCATAGGTTTATATTCATCTTCCATCACCTTAAAACTATATATCCACTTTTTACACTTGCTTAGCCTATAAAAGTGGATTAGATAGAATGGATTTAGAAGACACCAAACACCCCCTATTAGGTGGTTAAGTGTTTCCTATATTCTAATATTTCAAAGAGGGATCAAACCACATGTTTTTATCCCACCTATTTATGTATGTGATTAACAATGATACATGAGAATGTAGTGTAATCATATGTGTTTTTCAACACTTGAAAACCTATTATTTTGACCTTGTAATACTATTCATACTTGGTTTGATGGTTATTACTTTGATGGATTTCATATATGTATGATTTAGGGTAGTGCCTAAAATATGTGTTGATTTATTCCTCAATGTGTTAGATTCTTTCTTGATAAATTATAGATCAATGCTAGATAAGAATAGGTTTATGCTTGATATGTTTATATAGTTAACTCTCTGGGTAATTTCCCTCTGAACTAAAATTTTAAATATGTGTATGATCTAAAGGAAGAGTTTCAATTTGTAAAATATCCATTAAAGGGTGTGCATATGGATTTTTCATAAGTCAGTTACTCTTTTAACTTGATCCATATGGTTTTTGTTGGAAATGTCTAAGATACATAGAATAGTGATATGATATTAGATGACAGTCTACTAAGGATAATTAAATATTTACTAATAGACTAGGTAAATATTGTATGTTAATGATATAAAATTGGGAAATCCAATCCCATAAGTATGTGAATGTCTAGGAGAGAGTGTAAACAAGATTAAAAATTATATGCACAAGTAATGTATACTAAGGTTTGGTCACTGACATTGTCAAGTGTCTAAAACCAAATTTATGTGTCTATGAAAACATGGAATCAAACAAAGTAATTTTTAGATTTTGTTTCAAAAGGAATACTATGTACTAATTATTCTAATTAGGTCTCAATAGAAGCTACATAGATATTTATATAATAGAACTAGTAATAAGGAACTCTTAGTGCTTTTTAAAAAGTTTCATAATTAACAAGTACTAAAATAAGAATGATGTCTATTAAAGCTACACTTTCTATGTTTTTCAAGGTTTGATTAAGAAAATTAAATCAATGTTTGTGTGAACACTAACTTATTCAATAATAATTTTACAAAATTTTCATGTTGAGTTGAAAATTTGAAAGATCAATTAGGGTGAACCCTAATCTCATCTAGACCATTATGAATGATTTCAATTTGATTCTTGTCTTCATATTATTCTCATGTTTCATTATGGTCTATTTTTCATAAGTATTTCATAGGTCCTATTTCACAATTCATAAATATTCTCATACTATATTCACTATTCATCAAGTCACATTTTTTCACAATTCACTATTCTTTCACAATCTCATATCCACCTATAGTCATATTATACCATCTTGATCAGTCAACAATGTCAAATTTTAGGCTATATTGTAATCCATACTTCATGCATTGTTTACTTCACAATATGGAAACATAATTCAGATTATTCACCTATTGACTATAACCACGATTTGTACATGGATAAAAACTAGCTTCCAATAAGTGCCATGATGTAGCTTTAGTAACTATTGTTCAAAGGAATAATATAAAAATAGTATAGTGGGTCCATTTACTACAATATTGTTGGTCTAAAAATATGATGTCTGAACTTATACATGGTATTATAATTATTTTAGAAATTTAATAATATGTAGTTCATTATATATCCAAATAAAAAACAATTTCCATAATCCAAGAATATGAAACATAAAATGAGAAAGATAAAATTAGTATTAAATTTGAGCATTATGTTTTTACGATACACTTCCCACTCATTATTATGTTAAAAATAAGTAAATATGAAATATATACATGTAAAAATAGAGTCACCACTCCATCTCTATCTCAAAAGTTGATAAAGGGATATAAAATTCCAATACAACCTATTGTTTTATCAAATTTGGGAATTAAATTTTTTTAATCACAATTAGATAAATTGTTGCATAAAATTAGAGTGCTATAAATATGCAATAAATGACACAAATTGATTTATAAATTGTTAAATTTTTAATTGTGATAAAATGGGAGAGTACCAAATAAATACAACTTAGTTATAAATTAGATGCACATGACTATTAGTACAACTTTAAAAATGATTGTATGATTGGATGATGATGTTATAAATCATGAACATGGATTCACTTGGATCTAGTAAAATGCAACTAGAATTAGATAAGATCCTCCTATATTGGTTTCCTTAGGGTAAAGTGATGTTTGGTAAGGGTTCACTCTCTATGACTGATATGTCAGGTTCACTTGTGCTTGTATGTCTTGTTTGACTATGTGGGAGCTCTAATTTCATTGCAAAAACCACTATGTATCTTATTTGTCATAAAAATATGAATGCAATCATGTGGTGAAAAGGGGTTATTGGTTAAATTTGTGATTTACCTCAACACCCCATGTGTTGAGGGTTTAATTCATACCAATAATCTTAATATGAATCAAATTACATGTAGTTTTCTCATGCTACGGTGGTGTGAACATGAAATGTTGGTGTCATGATAAATGTTGGTGAAATCCTAGTGTGATTAAGTGATTCAAAAATTAATTGTAACCTTGGAGGTGTATTAAAACTTATCTTAGGGCTACTAAGGCTATTTAGACAATAAATTATAAAAAATAAATTCTTTTCTCTTAATTTGCAATTATATATTCTAGTGCTTATCAATCATATGAGCCCCTAGTGAAAAAATTGATTGAAAATGTGGATTTATAGTGATAATTTTATAATTAATTCATATGGTACTTTTGAAACATGTGGGATGACCAATTGGGTGAATTTGAACATGAACAAATAGCTATTATCTGGTAATATAACATGACCAATAGAATCAAACACTACCATCAAGTAGGATTGTCCTAAAGGAGTGGCCTTGTTTGAGGAGAAAATAAAACTAAGATGGAAGTGTGGATCGGTACAAAGATGAGATTATGATATCTTTAATGATAAATAGGGACATTTTTTATCATTGGTTGCTTAAATTAATGGGTTATCTACATAAGAGTGAAGGAACGAAAATCAAAACAAGTGAATTGTTTTAGTGATAAATGTTAATTTATGGGTTTACATTTTCCCTTCTTTTATTTTAGTAATTTATAAGATTAAAAGTACTATATTAAAATTAAAAGAGTTATACCTAAAATTACCTATGAAGAATAGTATTGAATGTAGGCTACATGTTTAACTATGCTTCATACAAAGTTGAAATGAAACATGTATAAATCAATCTTTACTTAGGATGAAAATATGAAAGTAAATAAAATAAAATTATAGATCAAATAATAAGTAACAAATTAAATTTATATATTACATGAACCATTATTTTTTTGGTGAAATATTAGTTCTTGTAGAGGGTAGGATCCTTCGATATTTTATTATTCATTAAAACACTTGGATTAGATTGTGCATTCATAGTTCCTCGTTGATAAGAGAGTCTGATTAATAACTCAAGTTACACTTGACTCAATCATTACATACCCAAATTAATAGAGTAACTTGGAATATTTGTATTAATTACAATATATCACTCTAGCATAAAACTAGTGTAAAAAGATGAATTAACCATTGAAAACAAAAATAGGATTCATTTCTAGTGTAAAATCAATGCAAAAGTGGTTCAAACTGGTTCTAATGTATACAACATGGAGAATGATGTGAATTTCCATTCCTTCTATGAAACTAGTGCAAAACTAAGCAAGGTGGTGGTCATGTGTTGTTCACATGCACCCAATATAATATCTAGATGTACATATATTATAAAATTGAATAATATCATATGATTGTTTGATAAAAAATTATAAGCAAAACTCTAGAACACATGTTGCATATGATGCCCCAATTATAATAAAAATATGAGATAAAACATGAGTATTATCTTTAAATAATTATGTATACATGCTACAAACTATCATGTACTGACTATGAATCTTAGAATTTCTATAAATCACTATATTCTACTTGTTAGGATAATAACATGTTATTCTGGACATAACTAGCCTGCACCCTTGTCCAAATGGAGTGATGTTTTATTAAATTAATTTTTGAGTAAAATATGGGTATGGTTTGTGATCAACTGAGAAAAATCTATACATGTTTCATTTCAATCCAATGTGTGTTCCCCTTTTGTTGAGGTGACTTGTGAATTTTGTGCAATAATTGATCTGAAAAGAATAAATTTATGTGAATGATGTTATATGGAAGGTTTTAATCTAAATTAGTAATAATAACATTAAGATCGTGCCATCATCATAAGTAATTGAGAAATATAGTAACATAAAATGTGTGAAAAATAAATCATACATAGAGTCCTATCTATATAAATATTTTCAATGAGAAACACAATTATCAATAAACATATATTGATCATGTTAACTAAATATAACAATTTGAGGGGGATGCATGATATCCATCATGCATAAAAAAACTAGGAATATACATGATATCCATCATATCATCATAAAACTAAGCAAATAAGAGTCATGGCCATGACACACACACACAAAGTTGACAAAGGACATAAGACAGATTCAAAGGACAAGTTAAAATTTCACTCACATGCATAGAATCACATAATAAGGCTTAGAGCCACAATTAAGGACATGTTCAAATGTCCACAATCTAAATGAGTTAAATACACATAATACATGAAACAAGGAAACAAATATGAAAAAAAAGTGTGCATAAGTAAATTTGATGAACATTAGCAACTTTTAACACTAATGTATTTAGTAACTCAGGTATCTAGTAATCTATCAATGTGAAAATAAGTGAGAAAATAAACCACGCAATGTAATGTACTAAAGTATGAACAATAGAGACAGCCATAAAAAAATAGAACCTATATATAAGGATGCCCCCAATGAACTTGTTGTGATATAAACAAGTTATAGAGAGCATGTGATTGGTTTTAATCTAGAAACTTAAATCTTATGTTCATTAGGACAAGTCCACTAGAATTGGATAATATCATAATATGTTATTGTTTGGGTTAGAGTGATTTTATCTATGTAAAATTTATGGGCCTAAGACAATATCACCACTTGTAAATGCATCTTGAAATGACAACATGTATGTTATATAACTTGTTTAAGTGCATTTATGAAGTTTTTTTAATAAAAAATAAGATACAAAGAAGTACTACATATAATAAGAACAAATCAACTAATGTAAATAAACTAAACAAAGCATGCATGGGTCCTGGTTTTTAGAATTTTGTGATATATATATATATATATATATATATATATATATATTATTTTTGAATATGTGAAATTGAAAATGAACATACTAACACATGAATCTTGTAAGATCCTCACAATAAATAGGTCTTATATCTATAATAGGAAGGATGACCTCTTGTGAATGGAAAACATTATGTTGTTTGGAAGTAACTAGTCTTAATTCATTATCTAAAAACTAATCTTACTCTAAAACATGTGTAGCATGGTCATGATAATATTATTTAGTATACTATTTATGTTGTTTTCCATGATTAAATCTAGGAATCTTATAAAACCATCATGAGTGTACAAACTTTATGCTGGTTTAATTCATGTAACACTCTTAATGATTTGTAATACCAATCTAGGACATGTTGGAGTAGAGATTGGGTCTCTAGAATTAGTGACAAATATATGATTTGGTGTATTTTTAAGGATACATATCCTTGGAGAATATGCCACTTAATTCTAAATTCTATAAGTAGGTTGAACCTTTTTAAGTTGTTCAACTACAATCTATCATGTAAGAACAATGATATTTGATTGTGTGGGGTATTTATATGGAATAATATGAACTATGATAACCTCATTAGCAAAAATTCATTTCAAACATTTCTGTTATTTTAGAATAAATAGTATGAAGTTGTTTAATCTAATGACATCCCAATAAAATATTGAATACCCCTACACTGGATATTATTATAAACTTGGTATCTGCATGTGTTGGACTAACTTATAGTGGTAATGTGGTCTCACTAATGAAACTATGAATATTTCTATTAAATACATTGATTAATGTTGTTGTTGTAATTATATACTTATGTGTGAATCCAAGATGAGAGAAAATTGTGATAGTGCACACATTCGCACTTGTATCATTATCAATCATGACACTTTATATAGGTTGATAATCGATGTAATCTCAAATTAATAAAGAGTGCAAATTAAAATCATTTTCAAATATCTCATGATTTGTAAATGTGATAAGTGGTCTAGATGGCATTGAAAAATTATATATATTAATGATGCCATTTAAAGGATGTTGTGCCTTTGTATGAGGATGATAACAAGATGGTGAAGGTTGTGCATTATATGCATAATGCATTTTTTATTTATATGTTATTTCTTAGCCTATATGATTAGGGAAAGGATCACTACATATCTTCATTATTTTACTCTCACTTGGTTGTGATTGTGTACTTTCATTAGGTACATTCACATCAATGATGTTCTCATCTATCAATCCTTGAATATTATGTCAAAAAATGATGGACTGGTTGGTGGTATTACCTACTTCTCAATGATAATAAAGAAAACATTCTAATAAAATCATTTTAAAAGAGGATTAATCATATCAACCTATTTAATGGGAGGGAGAGAGATGAAGTTACATTCCAATAAATTTTGTAAAACCTTTTAAGGAGATTTTTTTTAAGTTAGTAAAATGTCTCATTGAAAGAGATGATAATATAATACAAAGATCAAGTTTTGGAACCACATTAACTATTACCTTTTGATCACTCTTATTATAATTTGATCTCACTTTGTATGGTGGAATACTCAATATCTTTGGATGAGATATAAAAACTAGATTCATTATGTACTAAAGCTTTTTCATGACCAACAAGACCTCCATTTCCTTAGTTGTATGACATAAATCCATGAATGATAGAAACTTATTAAACATAATAGATTCATGTAGAGGTGGAAGCAATCTCAATTTGAATATGTTTTACGATTCCTTCTCTACAATAGGATTATTCATTTTTCATAACATGGTATTATACCTTAATACATATTCTATGATAAGCTCATTGGATGTTTGTTTGAGCTGAGCAATCTAAGCATATGAAATATTTTCACTAACACTAATTGAGAAATGTGCAAGGAATAAATCTACCAAAGTATTGAATGAATGAACTCATTGGTGTGGTAAATAATAAAACCATTCGAGTGCCTATTATTCTAAGTTTTTGGGAAACAACTTGTTTAACAACTGATTGTTGGATGTATAATCCAAATATGTTGCGTGAAATGCTCACAAATGTTTTTTGGGGTCACCTTTTCCATGATATAATGTAAGCTTAGGTGCCATAAAAATATTTGATAAAGGATGTGTTGTAATATGTTGGGCCAATGGAGTGTGCAATAATGCATATGAATCAAGTCCTTGATTAGGTTTCAAAGAACCTTTTTCCAAGTGTAACATATTACTTTGTAGAGATTAAACCTCTTGCATAAAGGATTTTACATCATGATTAGAATGTGCGCTAACCAAAGGTAATGTCATAAATGACTAAATAGGAATGCACACATTGATTTGTGGAAACACTTGGGTTTCCCCCACAATAGGAGGTGGTAGAAAATTTGTATCAAATGAAGTAGATAAAATTAAGAAATGCATAACAATTGAAGTTTCCTCATTTTTTTTGGATTTCATTTCTAACAATATTTATAAATACATCTTGTATATATTGATTTTCTGAAATAAATCCTTTCAAATATTATTTATCTGTGCCATCAAATCGATTACAATATTCTACCATTATAACATTATTAACTAAAATATGGAAATGTGCAAATTGAGGATCTCTTGATCTAATATGCCTTCTAAGATAGGTAGACACAACTTTCTTAGATTGCTTAAAATATGAGAATGAAACTTGGAATATTGTTGTTATCAAACAATTTATCAAATATGAAAACCCTAATACAACAATTGGAAAAAAAAAGAAGGAAATAAATCCTAGAAACATGAATGGTCAGGGTTTAATATATTAAATAAATAGATGAGTTGACCAATATGTTTTATCAAATTTAGGAATTAAGAGAGTTTTAATCCTGATTAAACAAACTATTATGTAAAATTAGAATGCTATAAATATGAAATAAATGATACAAACTAATTTGGAACTTACTAAATTTAAAAATATGCTAAAATGAGAAAGTACCAAAGAAATACAACTTAGCTTGAAATCACATGCACGGGACTATAAGTATAACTATATAAATGACTTTATGACTATATGATGTTTTGAATTAGGAACAAATATTCACTTGGATCTAGCACAAGGTTGCTAGACTTAGATAGGGGTGGCCTATATTGGTGTCCTTAGGGTATGTCAACATATGGTAAGGTTTTTATTTTTGTGACTAATATGATAGGTTCACTTGCACTTGTATGTCTTATTTTACTATGCAGGAGCTCTCAATTTATTTTATAAACAATTGTGTACTTATTCACTAAAACCCTAGCTCAATAACACAAGAAGATGAATACAATAACATGGTGAAAATGGGTTAGTAAGTAAAGTTTTACTTGACCTTAATACCTTATGTATTAAGCATTGCCTACATAACAATACTTAGAAAGAGGGATGAAACTTTGTGTAGTTATCCCATGCTATGGTGATGTGTGTGAAATATTGGAGCAATGTTAAATGTTTTTGCAATCTTGGTGTGATTAAGTGTTTCAGCAATGACTTTTGACCTTAGATTTGTATTCAAACTTAGCTCAGGGATACTAGGGATGTGTAAGCTTTGAATTGGAAAAAATAGGTTCTTTTCTCTCAATGTGCAGTTATATATTTTGGTGATTTTTAATTATATAAGCCTCTAGTGAATAAATGGCTTGAAAATGTGGATTTATTATGATCATTTTATAATTACTTTAGATGGGACTTGTGAAATGTGTGGAATGATCTATTGGGTGAATTTTAACTTGAATAATTAACCATTATTTGGTAAGAAGATGGAACTATTAGAATTAGACACCACCAATGAGTGAGATTGTTCTAAAAGAACAACCTTATTTGAGAAGGAGAGATAATTAAGTTGGAAGTGTGGATCAATTTAAAGATGATTTTATGCTATTTGAAATGAGAAATATAGACATTTTTTATCATTATTTTCTTAGAGGGATGGGTCATCTGCATAGGATTGAAGTAATGGTGGTTAAAAGACCATGGAATCATGGTGAGCTAAGTGTGTATAATGAGTGGTCACAAGTGTATTATTTTAGAGTGATAAATGTTCATTTATGTGTATACACTTACAACCATAACACTTATAATATTATAGTAATGTACATTTTATAAATTATTTTTGTGTAAAGCAAGTGTGTGGGGATAAATTTGGGAAGATATTTTCTCACACACACACACACACACACACACACACACACACACACAGAGCGTCTGATACATGTGATGATGAGGTATTTAAATCTTGACATGCACTCCCATTTTATTGCAGTGAGAAGAAGTTTGTTCTTCCAATGCCTCACTATAGAGAATGGCCTTGATGTGATGTCTCTATATAAGATACAAAAGGAGAATACTAAGGTGACCATATAATTTTGAACTATTTATAAATTATATTTATGTGACCATCCAAATTATCAATAGTTGACCATGTAGATAAAATAAATCCCACCTACAACATTATTCATCTAAATTCTAATCTAATACATACATACATACATACATGCATACATACATACATACATACATACATACATACATACATACATACATACATACATGTATACATATATCAAATTAAACAACTAATACGAAAACTTAAATGTAAAGAAGAATATTTAGATTTATATGAAAAAATTATTTTTATTTTGTAAATTTATTGAAGCATAGACAAGTCAAATCAACATTAGTGTAAACCTTGAAACTATGTTGTTTAGATCTTTTTAAAACTAGCAGATATGTCATTTAGTTTAAAATTAATTGTATATTTGTATAATTTGTTTCACTTTAGTTTTTTGGTATTATAAATTATGATTTATATTTAGGTTTTTCTTTGGTATTATAAATTATGATTCATATTTAAGTTGTCATGGGACTCATTCATGAGCTTGTCATGTGGTAGATATTCCATCATTTGGAGTTACGTGAGATCATTTTTAGACTTTAACCCATTCACAAGCTTAAATTTGATGGTCTACCCCACCTATTATGCATTAAATATTATTATTCCTCAAGAATCTATTTTTATCACTTGTGAACAATAACATGGAACTAAAGGCTTGGGTTAATGGTGAGAAATAAGTAATTTGTAATCACTAACCCAACTTCAATTCCCTTTGAATCCATTAAATACTTTCAACAAATAATCATGGAAACACCTTCAAGTAGAGTTCACACTTTTCCATATGAATCAAATGATATATAATTGAAATATTTCAAACTTAGGCCTGCCACCATGTCCCCTAGTTATTGTGCCATTTAACTATGGGCCCATGTAATCTCATAAAATCTAACATTTCATATATATTTATTTTAACATACCATTGAATTTATTGCATATTTGTGTACTTTTACGTTCCATATATTTTGTGTGCATTGTTGAGGAGAGTCTTATTTTTTTATCTTTCATGTTATTATGCAAAGGTGGTTCTCACATGTAACGTTACATGTTTGTCTAGCTTTCCATAACTATTATTGATAATTTATATGTAGAGTCAAAGAATGATGTAAAAAGTTAATATGTTGGTGACAATTTTTTTTTTTTTTTTTTTAATAGTGATAATTTTTTTCCAAAAAATTGTTAGTCATTTTATTTTAATTAATAAAAATTAAATAAATGATATTTTTTAATTATTTTAAAATAAAATATATTTTGTACAATTATTATTAAAATTTTAGAAAGTTTAAAAATATTTTTATTAGACATTTTTAATATAAATAGAAATTGTAATGTACATTTTATCAAATTAACTTAATGTATTTTGGAGATTAAATTATAATTCAGTGGAATAAACGTTAAGTGCATAATATATAAATAAAATTTATATAATATGCACATTTCAAATCACTAGCATTATATATATATATATATATATATATATATATATATATATATATAATTCATAAAAAAAATTCAATAAAAAATAAAAATAAGATGAATAATTTAAAATTATATGTCTATTAATTTTAACTAATAATTATTTAAATTTAATGATAAATTTAAAATCATGGATAATAAATTATTAAACTTTATTATTAAATTAGGAAGTAATAAGATTTTATAAAAAAAATTAATCACTATAAATTTGTTATAAAATTGAACAAGAATATAATACTCAAATTTTAAATGTGAATATATATTATTATATTTATATAACTTATATTTTTAATAATCTAAAATAATTTGAATAAATCAAATCAATATTTAAAAAAAAAAAAAAAAAAATTAATTAAAATATCAATGTTAATAAAATAAATAATATCTATTGTAAAAATTATATTATTAAAATTATTATAATATTAAGAAATATATATTACTATATTTATTAATATATAAATAATATTTATTTAAAAAAAAGTATTATTAAAATAATAATAATATTAAAAAAATTGACTTGTTCTATAATAATAAATTAAGAATGAATCATCTCAATTTTATTCCAATTAATCATATTAGTTAGAATAGAAATATAATATTTTTTAGTAAGTTATATTAAATTTAATTAATAAATTATATTACATAAATTAAGGTTTTCTACAACAAAGATAATGTCAATTTTTAAAAAAAATATGTGATGTAAAAAATACAAAATTTAATTAAAAATTGAATTGATCATTGATAAGTATATAGAATATTTCATAATATTATTTTATAAAATATTTTTAAATATTTGATCTCAAATTTTAGAATAATTTAAATAATATTATGTTTTAATTAATTATAATTAAATAATTAATTATTTTAAGTAAAAATTATAATAACCTAAAAAACAAAGATTAAGAAAAATTAATTATAATAAATATAAAAAAACTATAAAAATTAAAAAGATTATAATCTGATTGGTGAAGATGATGATTATTTTTATCCATTTACTACGATACAACTTATTCATTTAAATGTACATTTATTCATCAATTTTTTCATCATTATAATATACTATATATCTATTTCTAAAATAAAAATATGAAAAAAAAAATCCATAAAAAGCTATCTCATGTCAACAATGATCACCTTGCATTTAACTACCTTAATGATTTTTTAAAAAGATGAAAGGCACGATTCCATTTTTTTTCTTTCTAGACATATTTAACTAAGTGTAATGTCCATATTTTTTTCCCCCTTATACTCTTTTCTCCTCCTCCCAAAATAAGCTTTAGTTTTTACCACCTCTACTGGTGCCATTAAAACACTTGTTGTCCACCTAATGTAAGATTTGAGTGTATTCAAATATTCAGCATTATTAGTGACATTATTAAATATTCATCAATTTTATCTTCCAAAGCTAAAACAAGGTGTAGGGGTGATGCTTAATTTACATGTTAATGCCAACTTGGTATTGTTTCCAAGTATAATGTACATTTACATGCATGTTATCAAATTGAGACTAATTTATTTTATATATTAAATTATTTTTAGAATTAATTAATATTATTTATTTTTATTTTTCATATTCTTTTTAATAATTTTAAATAGTTCATAATCAATTTAGTTGATTTAGAGAAAGTGACGTGTTACGTAGTTTCATAAGATTATTGAATACATTTTATGACGAGTGTAAGAAATAATATAAACACATATAACATCAAAAAAAATTGTAGAAACAATTACACATATAGTAAAAAGCATAAAAAGTTAAAATACATTCGACACTTAGTGCCATCTAACACAAGTATGTAAAATAAAAATTCACTTTAATATGAAAAGTCAAATAAAAATACTCACCTATTCCCAAGGGAAATAAGTTGAAATCTATATTGTCAATAAGGTTTCAAAAACAACTTGCTTCACAAACACATAAGGAGGATATTAAAATAGTGAAAAAGTGCAAAGGGTTAAAATATTTTCAACCCTTGGTTCTATCCAACACAAAAATGTAAAATAACAAATCAATCAAACAAGATAAACTCATCAATAAAAATACCTACCATTCCCAAGGGTACAAAAGGGCTTTAAAGTTGGCTTCACTATCATTTTCAAATCTCAGATTTGCATACACATTGATTCTTTATATTTTCCTGAGTAATGCATCTATCATTCTTTTCTTAATGATGTCATCCCTCTGCAAGGGGAATAACCTTCACCATAATAACACACTCAATACAACCAATCAAGTGGTTAAACTAGGTTAAAATATCAAAGTAATATGATAATCATTTTTATAATCAATGTCAAATCAATTTACTAGACATGAGAAATATAAGCATGAAAAATATGTCCAACATTAATAAAATAAGTAAAATGTCAAATATATCTGATGTAAGTTAATAAAAGAAAATTAAATAAATAGTTTGAATATAAAATTAGTGTATGATAATTCTAATGTATTTAGGTTTGCAAGGCTCGATTAGCCTCAATTAGACACTCGATTAAATTAATTATTTGACCAATTCAATCAAGGCTACAAATGGGGATAATATAGCCCTAGTGTGTGCTATTTAATTTTAATTGTGTTCATGGGACTTGATTATACCCAATTGCACACCCAATTGAATCAATTACTTGATTTGTCTAATTAAGTGTGCATTTAGGGATAATCAAAACCTAATGTATGGTAAACCTAATGTAAGGTAGTTAGTAATTAATAGGCTCATGGTGCTTAATTACCTTCACTTACACACTAAGTTAAACCAATTACTAAATTTTCAAATCATGTGCACAATTGGAGCTAATAGAGCCACATTTCATACTAATTGATTTAATTTGGGCTTATAAGGCATAATCATGCATAAATAATGGTATATTGTATGCATGATGAAATGATTTCACACTTATAACACTTAGTTATTTATATCCTTCATCCACTGATCCTTTAATATTTCATGTTAATACAATATAAGTGAAGATTACATGGTGATTGTATATTTTAGAGTGTTTCATTAACTTAAAGAGATTGATATCATCTTTCTAATAGACATTCATTTCATAGTTTGTGATCATCAAAATCACAAGAGACCACATTATTGAGGTGCATTTTGACACCCACCAACATGCATTTAGAAGAGAGGAAAGGCTCAACTAGTGAGGATCCCCCTTCTTACCTCCACTGAAAGGAAGCATGCTTGGTAGCATTTTCCCAAGGTCTTGGTTACTAGGTCTCATCATACTAGATACCTTAATTGCTTGATGAAAGTTGTTCCATACAAGGAGATTATTTGAAATATAATTCAAGACCTATGAAAGAAAGTTTATTTATTATGCTCAAAAGAACCAATAATTTTAGTTTTATCAATGAACTCATAGTTGGTTAGCACTTGTTTTTAGTCTATTGAATTCAATAATGTAAAATAGATGACAAACATTGTTCATACAATATAGATGAAACTTGTAAGCATAGATTGTAGTTTCCATACTACTCTACCTACTCCAATAAAAGTATAAAAAAATAAAAAAGGAGAAAAAAGAGTATGGAGAAAGAAAATTTGAGCCCGCTTTATAGAGATAAAAACTCTGGCCTTATTGAGTAATCCAATCCCTTGAGAAACCAATCTATTTTTGGCCAAAACAACACAAACATAAGACATAGATGGTGTAGGAGTATGAGGATGAAGTAACTATGTAGAAGAGGGAAACAAAGTCACCATATACATGTGAAAAATAAGAATATCACTCAAAGATTTTAGATTTAATATTTTTCATGAAGCATAGATATAGGATTCATCAATACTCAGACAAGTTTAAAATGTCCTTAAAAAACCTCCACCCATGCAAAAGGGAAAAATATAATTAAGAAAGCATAAAATTATTAAAAAAAAGGTTTGGCCCTCTACTCTAATTTCCAATACTAAATGGACCATCTCTTATTACAATAGAGAATTGGTATTTTATAGGCAATGATAGCTTATGGAGTCACTACTCAACCCATTACATGGGGTGGTTATAATCATTAAATGAGACATCCCACTTGAGATCAAATTTGAATCATATCTCACTCAATCCCAAGGAGATCATGATCAAAACCATAACAACTAAATTTGAATTAAATTTAAGGTAGCTAAAATCTACTCAAAACTCATTAAGGTACTTAGTTGGTCATAATATACATAATAGGGGTCACATCTGATAATTTTTAAATTGAATTTAAGTGGCTAAGAGTCATTAAGATCCATCAGAATGCTCAGTTGGAAATACTCTACACTATGATGATCATGCCAGATTAAGGCATTTATTTTTATTTCTGTGGTCTTCACCTACTCCTAATGCACATGCCACCACTTGGTTTATCCAATATATGATTCACTTTGAACTCTACGTCACATGATGCCTTTGCTACTAGAAGACAAGGTATTACTTGATTGCATATATCCAATTGGACTCGTGATCTAATTTCTAGATATTGGCGGTCTTAATGGGAAAGATGACTATCAAAATTGAGCCCAAATTACTATCATGGAAACCCACATATATTCCTTGGGAATACTATTCTATGTGGATGCTTCTTATTGTGTATGGAAGTTAGTGTGTCCTCATATTCCAAGGCCCAACTTTACTTTCAAACCTACTAAACTTGCATAAAAATTATTAATCAAAATTTTCCACAACTTTGATCTAGTCGACCCTATGAATAAAATAACCCTAAAGTATTTACTTGGGAGATGCCCAATGGGAAAACCTATCACCCTAAATATCATTAAATATCTTTTCTCAATAAATTTCCAAAGAATATTTATAAATTTTTTAAATTGATTTTGTCCAAAGATAACCTCATATATTTTCAAAACTTTTTTCAGAACCACCACCTCATTTATATCTACTAACCCAAACATAAAGGTATCATCTAAAAAATTTAAATAAGTGTTTAGATTATCATCCTCATTTTCTTTAAATCCTTTAGTTTTATTGGTTTCTCTCAATCTCACTAAAACCTTACCAAAGGATTCATCTATAATAATAAAAAGATATGGGGAAAGGGGCCCCTTGCCTTATTCACCTATGATTTTAGAAAAATCCTACTAGAATCCCATTAACCAAAAGCTTCAAAATTTTTGTTCTGACCCATGGGATCCACTCCTCCATAAAACCAAAATCACATAATACATTTCTTAATAAAATTCAATTTACTCTATCATAATCCCTCTCAATATCTAACTTTAAAAATATTCTAAATTTATTTTCAAACTTAAGAATATGAAAAAAATCATCAATCATGATAACCTCATCCATGATTTATCTTTCACTAAACAAAACTTAATTTTTTTAATACAAATTAATAGAGGAATTAATAATTTCAATCTTTCAACAATTATCTTTAAAATTATTCTATAATTTGTATTTTAAAGATAAACTAGTCTAAGCTCCACAAAAATAGGTAGATTTGATTTTTTGGAATGAGAGAGATAAAAGTGAAACTATTATTCTTTAAAACGTGATTTGAATCCATATATTAATTTAAAAAACATATTAATTCTTGCCCAAAAATGTTGAAACACATCAAATGAGAATCCTTTTGGTCATTTTACTTTTTTTGGCTCCATCAAATGTAGAATAGCCTTAACTTCTTTAGAAAAAGTGTAAACAATCCTCATTATATCTTATTAAAATTATTTTTGACAAGGATAATATGAATCTATATATAAATTTTTCCTCTCTATTCTCTTATTCTTACAATATATTTTTTAAAAATCACATTTTCTTTCTTAATCTCATTTGGTTTTTCCAAAATCAATCCATTTTTATCCTTGATTTTATGAAATTTATTTGAATGCATCCTTTCCATAGTTAATTGATGGAAGCAATGTATTCTTATCACTCTCATTATTCAATGACCCCCCTTTTTTTTTTTCAAACAATTAGTAGTCTTAAATAAATTTCATGTAGTTTTCCTAGAAACTCCTCTTCTTTTTGAAAAAAAAATATAGTCATAGGAAAGGACTTATTTCTTGAATTTAATAATTATAAATCATCCTCAAAAATATGTTTCCTTAAAAAATATTGTCAAACACTCTTTTATTCCATTTTCTCTTTTAATAATCTTAATTTCTATGAACATTTGAACATCAAAGAACCATGACCTAATAAAACTATTCCACCAACCTTTTTATTGGTGTTCAAAATCTAGATGTCTCACCAATATGAGTTCAATTTTAAGGGGAATATTTTAGGAACCCTTTCAATATTTATAAATAAATATATACGAGTGTGATTTGAATTAGAAACATTCAAAATTTAATTTTAGCAATCCAATTTCCTTACTTTAGATACCTAAATATGGTCACATGTAAGTTTGACAATGTTAATTATTGAATTGTATTAAACTACATGAATTACACTCAAATATATTACTTTTATTAGGAATTCCTCCACTAATTAATCTATATATAGGCTTGACCCCTCTGTTTGTCATCAATAATACACAAAAATTTCCAATTCAATGTTCAAATTATTTTATATCACTCTTAGATTACTCTTGACCTCAATCCAGATGTTATTTATTTTCAAGGATAGGTGATCCACTACCATTAACCTATCCACTTAAGTGACCTTTTCCCCACACCATTTGACAACTAGTTTCTAAATTTTAAAATGTCAATTTGGGTCATCCCATGTGTTTCACAAGTTGATTAAAGGAAATTATTCAAAAGGCTCACTATATGAACAAATCTAATGTCATTCCTTAAGGGAATGAAGTTTATATATATATATATATATATATATATATATATATATATATATATATATATATATATATATATATATATATATATATATAGAATTCATCTATTATTAAACTCCACAGCGATAAAATATTCCTTATTTTTATAAAATTAAATATCAATCACTAGGAGTAATCACAAACCAAGTATGAAGCATTCCAAATCAAATCAAGAGCTGACATTTTCAAACATCAAAATCAAATTATTAGTTACATATAAATAACAAAGGTACATAATTACACAATCAGATCAAGTTGGATAAATACGTGTGGATTGATTCCTTCCTCAAAGTATCTATATACATAGTCAATGGTCAACCATTAATATGGGTGATTGGGGTCAACATAATCCATTACATTTCCCCTTATTTGTTCAAGTTTTTAATTCTCACAAGTACACCTAGGGTTTTCCAAGGTAAGGAGAATGAAAACATATATTTCATCATGATACTAAAAAAATAAAAATATATCAAACATCTCAATAGACATATGTAGAGGTAGTAGAGAAATAAAAATTTCATCATATATAAAGTATAAAATTCCATAGTCAATAGATAAGGTCACATTGTGTAGTTGTCCAGGGAGTGCAAACCTATCCAGACATAAACATAGACACAAAATCTATTTCCATATCTAAGTTGTCATAAGATTGTCTTATCATGTTCTCACTATCATATACCTACTATAATCAACCACAATCCAAAAAATTCTAATTATCTTACTCTTGGTTGTATTTACTATTTCTAGCATATTCCACTTGTTAATCAATTTCAATCACCAATTTTGCTGTACTTTCACATTTATGCTTAAAGGTCAAAAATTATAACCTAAATAGTCTATCAATATTTTAATTTTTATTTGATAAGGTACAAACTAGGTTTTATAGGGATCTTAGAACCACCAAAGTGTAGTATAGATAGTTTAAATAGGCCAAAACAAGACTGAGAAACTGAAATAGCCAAAAAACATAAGACTAAATCGAGAACCAAAAAAACAAGAAACCAAAAATAATCTTAGGAGGAAATCCCACCTAATGGGTCTTCATTATCTTCAAGAATCTTTATCAAGATGATTTATTTTACCTTAGAAACCTTTTCCCAAGTGCAGTTCCTAGGACCTTTAGTAGTTTCACCAGAGAATAACATACAAGGATGCTTTTGCCCTTTAATTTATAAGGAAGACTACTTTGGGAGGACCCATTTGGAGGAACCTAAATGGAGGATCTTAAGGCTTTAGGCAATTAAATGGTAGAGGATGTTAGGTTGTGGAGCTAAAAGCTTCACTAATGCAAACAGGGGAGGAGGTTGCTGAGTGTCACAGTCATTGACGTCGATTAGGCCGACCGACATCAGCCAGTGGTGGACAGGAAGCAATCGACATTGATCAGGAGTCAGCTGATGTCGGTCACCTCTAGGCAATAGGGACCGACGTCGATCACCTATGCGGTTCCAAAACTATTGATTGCATGAACAGTTAGTTAACGAACTGGTTGTTTGCATGTAAAAGGCCAATTATAGACTTGAAACTACATATTTAATTATTGTAATTAGGTGTCTAATTATTATTTGCATGAGATCTATATAATAGACTCATGGGCTGTATTTTAATTTGTGATAGAGAGTAAGAGAGCAAATATTAGTTCCTTCAGAGTGAAGAGAGCAAGGTGTGTTCCTCCTAGTGCCACAGTGCCAAGCGTGGGTGCTGGTTTGGAGAATCAGAAGGATTCTTCATGTATGTAGGATCTTGGTCAGCAGGTGTGCAAGGCCATGTTTGGAGATCTACATGGTACTTAAGATCATTAATTTGTAGGTGTATGTGTGTGTAAGGTCTAGGTTTGCAGGTGTGTAGAACCAGGTTGATCTGTAGGTGGCAGCAAGGTCAAGGTGACAACAACACAATAGGGAGCAAGATCAGGTGGGATCTACTTGGATTATGGTGTGTACTCAGTTGGACAGAAAAGAGGAAGGCAAGGTAGATCCTTCCAAAGTAAGATCATTTGAGTTGCAGGTTGTTGCAAGTTCATGGGAGATCTACTTGGAGTGTGTTGTGTACTCGATTGAGTATGTTTGTATACTCAGTGTACTGGTAGTAGTGGATACTGACTGGTTGGAGGTGAACACCAACTCTGTGTTTGAGTTGTGTGTTGGGACCATAATTGAGAGAGAGAGCTTTGAGGAAAGATTACTGAGAGTCCTAGAGGTGTGGGAAGCCTTGGAGGTGTAAGAAGACTATGGCACTTCTTTATTGTAATTTTTGTCTGGAAGAGTATTAATACAATTGGGTATTGTATCTCATATTTTGTGTTATTTTTGAATTCTAGTTACTTGTTACTTCTAGTTTATTTCACATGTTAAGTTGTTTGTACATGGTAATCAATTGTGCTTCCTAGATCCTGACAAAGTGGTATCAGAGCTAAGGTTGTAGGGAGTAGGTTTGTGTTTGGTTATAGGTCACTCTCAGGGTTTTCTAATTTTGTGGGAGTATAGTAACAATAGAAGAAAGTACACTAAGAATGGAGGAATTCAAAGGCATGAATGGTCAATTACGGTGCTATGGAAAGAAAGAGCAGGCAAAGAAATATTGTTGGTTGGTAGCAGATCAGCATGAAGGAACTAAAGAAGTAGATGTTGTAGGTGTTGTTGCATAGGATGCTCTAGGATGTTTCTTGGATAAAGTAGAATCTTGTTTTATAGATTATGTTGCCTCTTTCCATGTATCCCCAATTAGAGGGGTTGGTGAGCCTTGTCAAAGTATTGGCAAAGGGGAAGTGCGGCTAAAATTGCAGACAACCAACACATGGGTGTTGAAGGAGGTCATGCAAGTCCCAGTCTTGGAGATGCGGCTAATTTCTTTAAGAAATTTGGGTGATGAGAGATGCACAGGAACTCTCATAGTGGATTCTTGGAATGTTACCAATGATGCACTTGAATTAGCATGTGGTAAGAAAGTAGGTACTCTTTATCTACTTGCTTGTATTACTAATTCCACTTTTGTTGCACAGGTGTGGCTTTGTAGGCTTGGTCACATAAGTGAGAAGGGAATGGATGTTCTTAAGACAAATGGTAAGAGTTTAGCTTCAGAGAGCATAGACTGAGATTTTTGTGAGCAGTGGGATGCTACAAGAAAGGATTGGATTTATTGCAAGAAAAGGAAGACTGATGTATTTAATAAACTTAAGAACTGGAAAGCCTTGGTGTTCTTGGAGGAGATGACGGATAGAGATCAATGGATAGGGCTAAGTAACTCTGAGTAGGGTAGTTTGGATATGGGTATGATTCAAATAAAGCTTGCGGGTAAAAAGTCATCACTCACAGGTGAACATAGGTACCGACATCGATCATGGGTAACTGACATCAAAAAAATAGGTACCGACATCAGTCATGTGCAGACCATAGGAGTCAGTGGTGTTAGGCAAGTGGAGATCGACATTGATAGAATAACCAGCGTCGGTGGCCTGGACAGTCGCATGGAACTGACGTCGATCGGATGTAGGCCGTGTGGTGATCGAGGTCGGTCACTGGAACAGATTTTGGGTAGACAGCAAGCTATCAAGGAGTCTCAGACACCCATGTGGAGGACTGAAAGGGTAATCAAGCCTCAAATTCATTATTCCTCTTCTTTATACTCGTTGCTCACTATAGAGTAGGAAAGATCTAGGAAATAGTGGGAGCATGGCATGAATAGGATGCAGAACCAAGTAGGAGATTTGGTAGGGTTGCCAGTCAGAAGAAAGCACTGAAAGATGAATGGATACCTTAGTTAAAGAATAGAGAGAATGGACAAGTGAGATGAAAGGCCAGGTCATATGGTCTTGAGGAAGTTGCAGGATAGTGGTACAGGTTTGACAGGTGGATGACAAAGCAGGGCTCTAGTCAATGTCAATGTAACCATTGTGTTTGTCTTACCAGGGTGGATAATGATTGCAACATTATCTTGTTACTGTACGTGGATGGTATGCTAGCTAGCAGGTTTGTACATTCAAGGTTTTACTGAGCTAAAGGTAAGGTTAGTTTAGTGGTTTACCATGAAGGATTTGGGAGTAGAGAAATTCTTTGGCATGAGTAATCCTAGAGACAGGGAGATCACAAGTTGATTTTATCATAGGATGATTGTGTGAAGGTAGTGCAAGATGCAGAATAGGGTAGCACACCTATGGATAGATAGTTCACAGAACAGGGTCCCTAATCACATGATGAGGTTGAGTACATGTGTACTCCCTGAGTTTGCCCCAGTAGTGGGCGCTGTCAGAAAGTTTGGAGTTGATTTGGGAAAGAAGCACTAGAGGGCAGTTCAGTGGATTCTTAGGTTTTTGAGAGGGACTAGTAGCAGGTCAACATGCTATGCAAGGTCAAGTTCTTTTCTACATGGGTTTGTAGATGTAGATGCAGCAGGTTACTTGGATGATAGGAGGTGCACCACAGGATTTGTGGTGGTTAGTCTTTAAGGTTGAGCTTGAAGAGGGATACAAGCTAGGAAATAGATTAGATGGTGTACAGGTAAAGGTATAATGCAACTATTTATCTCCAAGTGGGAGGTTGTTAGGTTGTGGAGCTAAAAGCTTCACTAATGCACATAGGGGAGGAGGTTGCTAAGTGTCACAATCACCAATGTCAGTTAGGCTGACTGATGTCAGCCAGTGGTAGATAAGAAGCAATCGACATCAGTCAGGAGTCGGCTAATGTCGATCACCTCCAGGTAGATAGGGACCAACATCGGTCACTTGTGCGGTTTCAAAACTATCAGTTACACAAATAGTTAGTTAACAAATCGATTATTTGCATGTAGAAGGCCAATTATAAACTTGAAGCTATAGATCTAATTATTGTAATTAGGTGTCTAATTATTGTTTGCATGAGATCTATATAATAGACTCATGGGCTGTATTGTAATTTTTGCTAGAGAGTAAGAGATAAAATATTAGCTCCTTCAGAGTGAAGAGAGCAAGGTGTGTTCCTCCTAGTGCCACAGTGCCAAGTGTGGGTGCTGGTTTTGAGAATCAGAAGGATTCTTCATGTATGTAGGATCTTGGTCAGCAGGTGTGCAAGGCCACATTTGGAGATCTACATGGTAAGTAAGATCATTGATCTGTAGTTGTATGTGTGTGCAAGGTCTAGGTTTGTAGGTGTGCAGAACCAGGTTGATCTGCAGGTGGCAGCAGGGTCAAGGTGACAGCAACACAATAGGGGCAAGATCAGGTGGGATCTACTTGGAGTACGGTGTGTACTCAGTTGGAGAGCAAAGAGGAAGGCAAGGTAGATCCTTCCAAAGTAAGATCATTTGAGGTATAGGTTGTTGCAAGTTCATGGGAGATCTACTTGGAGTACGTTGTGTACTCGATTGAGTATGTTTGTATACTCAGTGTACTGGCAGTAGTGGATACTAACTGGTTGGAGGTGAACACCAACTCTGTGTTTGAGTTGTGTGTTGGGACCGTAATTGAGAGAGAGAGCTTTGAGGAAAGATTACTAAGAGTCCTAGAGGTATGGGAAGCCTTGGAGGTGTAAGAAGACTGTGGCACTTCTTTATTGTAATTTTCTTCTGGAAGAGTATTAATACAATTGGGTATTGCCTCTCATATTCTATGTTATTTCTGAGTTCTAGTTACTTGTTACTTATGGTTTATTCTGCATGTTAAGTTGCTTGTACATGGTAATCAATTGTGCTTCCTAGATCCTGACAGGGGATAGGATGGTTTGGGCAAAATGAACAACAGCTTGAACTATGGAATGAGCTTGTCTGTGCAAAGAGTTCCCATCTTAAATGAGTTTCGTAAAGGCCATCCCTAATTTTTGAACCTTGGAGTTAAATTAATCCCATTGCAATTTTTTCCTTTCCATTAAACACTTGTTAAATAAAAAAATAGGGTAGAATATATTGGTGAACCCATTTTTTGTTTAAGCATTATTTTTTTCTATTTTTGTTATAGGGTTTTAGTTGAATTCATGATTACCATACACTAACAAATAAATTTGATCATCCTTTCCAATATTTTATTGAGTATTTCTCTAGGATTTATATTTAACCTAAGGGTTTCAAATTGAATTCCTAATTTCCATGCCCAAAAATATTTAATTTTGTTGGATTTAAATTTAGTTTTCTTTCATTTTCATTTTTTCTATAATGGTATTTTGGTAGTTGTAAAAATCATGGGAGTTGTCATTCTAAGCAAAGAAATCATTAATATTACCTAAACCATTGTGTGAGGGATATTGCTCCTATAATTAGGGATTATAAAACATTATATATGGACTATATTTTTCTTTTACCTCCCAATATATCATAAGTGGACAGGGTTTTCTTTTCCACCCATAGGAAGCCTTTTAGCCATTTGGTTTTATAGTGCACTAGTAAGTGGTAATACCCATGAAGTTACTCTTAGTGTACCTCAGAGATAAGATAGTGTGACTATGGGATGGTGTCATATAGATATTTAATACACCTTTGGGATATGTTCACTAATTATGACTAGGACCAATATATCCAAGAGCCTTCAAATCAAACACATCATGCCTAATTAAATCCCTAATACCATTTTAAAATTCAAAATTTTACAATCAAAGCATGGTTATAATGAACAAATTTTTATTTTTCATTTTGATCTGGCTCATGATGCTCATCATCACATTCTATGCTATTTTATAATGTGTTATTTGGAATCATTGTATATTTCCATTGATCAAATTAAATAATAATAAAAGGGATAAAATTAGTAATGTACAATATCATTATTTCCTCAATTCATATTTCAAAAATATCTAATCCAAGCTATAACCTATCACCATGAGATGCCAATAGGTGTGCATGATTAATTTTTTCCCTATTAATCTCTATTTGGATTTAAAAATGCATAGCATAATCCCTATCGATGGAATTATCATGACTGTCAAAATTGATAAAGCTAATAATGAGTAATTTGATGAACTTAATGAAAAATAACTCATTAAACATCGTAACTCCAATTCACATAAATTTGATACATTAATATACATTTCAACTAATGAACAAAATAAATTATCTCAAGTTTATACATCATGAGAAAAATATGATCCCTTTCATGATAGTAATCAATATAATACTTCCACTTTAGGTGTCCCAATTACTACTATTTATTATATTCATATATCTCTAGTTACATATGTGACATCATCCCTAGGTATGAGGGCATCACAAGGTTTAAAACATATCAATATTCTTATTTATACACATGCAATTAACACATCTCCTTTTATTGCTACACATGGTCCATCACCAACCTCATCTGATGCATATTCCCTTAAGTAGATTGTTATCACCCTGTATGTTAAGGTGTTACAATTAGAGAAAGGTGTCTCTATATTTAGTCATTCAATGTATTCATGGACCTTACTTAATAATACTTTGGCACCTAAGATATCATCTAACCCATTATCAATAGCTTTTTTAGCTCCTAATCTTTAATTATATGGAGGTAAATATGATCTTAAATAACATCTTTAATAATTTCATGTAGAATTCTTGGATTGTGCATAAAATGACAAATTATTAACCAAGATATTTCCAAGAAACCTAAAATAATATTATTTGTGATGATTATATGATATTAAACTCTAATCAATTAAAACATCCAACCCTTGAGTAGATAATTTTTTAGCACAATTCTCTACTAACGATGGTGAAAGATTATCTTATGCACAAATTTATAAACTCAAGAAAAGGTTCAATTAGCCAATCAATGAATATTTTCTTTGATACAAAACTATGCTAGCTATGATGACCAATTCTTTGGTAGACAATGAGTTAGAATATATCTTCATGCATTTTTATAGCACCACTTCATGAGTCAATCATGTTTGACAAATTAAAATATTTTGATGAGTTATGTCATACATTCAAAGAACAATATGTGAAGTTCATAGCTTTGAATAAACTTAAGTATAAAACAAATGGTACAAATATCGTAAACACCAAGTTCAAAGAAAACCAAATAATAAATACAAATATAAAAAAATAAATAATAAATAAAAAGTAATGGTCAATGCAGTATCACAACTAATAAATAACCTTCAGTTGACAACTCCACCAAGGAAGTAACTTCCATGGTTACCATCATTCCTCATATTTTTCTGCAAAAGTTACTTGAATTCAATCTCTTATCTTTCACTTCACCATTAAAGTTTGATATGATTAATCCTAAACATAAGGGATTCAACATTAATGCATATTGTAGCTATCATATATGTATTGTGTTTAAACCCCTCAAGTTGTACTTAGAATAATGCAATAATTTTTTTAAAAATAATTATTTAACATTCATTCCATAAAAAATACATAACAACTTATCTAATCATTAACTTGTAACTATAACACTTCCATTTTCAAATACCAAAATGTAATAGAAACTTATTACAAAATGCAAGGAAAGTAAATAAATTAAGACATAACTAAGACTAGTCTATCAATACAAAAATTATTATTTAATTATAATAAACATATATTAAAATTACATTTCCTTCATACATTTATCTTTATATAATAAATAGATACCAATCTCTCTGAAGCTCGAGTCGAACCAACTCATGTATCACTGATAATCTCAAGTTAGTCTCCAAGTAAGTACTATAGTGAGGAGGGAAAGCATCATCTGAGCACTTTTACACACCAACCATAGACCATCGATCCCCCATACAATCCCCTATTAGGAAATTGTCCTCCCTTCATAGATAAGTAGATATAACAATGCAAGAATCCAAAGAGACATGCTAATACCCTGTGTGTTGTAGATTTATATTACATGACATGTATCATAAAGAAAATACATTTATAGTATGATATCACATAATCAAATAAAACATATGAAATGATAATGTATATGTAACATTACTTTGGCTAAATTTTTTAAATAACATACGATCATTCAGACTGTTCAATTTCATAACACACCACTTGATCGGATTATCTACTTTCAACATTGGTGGTGCTACCTAGGCTAGTGACGTCCATCTCACTACCTATTAGCATCATCAATCCATAATAAATAATAAACATATATAACATAGTATAAAAATTAAATATTTAATAAGATTCTTCATATAATAGGAATGAAACATTCAAAACCATACATTTGTCCATCAAATGTATAATGAATTTAAAACATGTTAATATTACTTATAAAATAATATATAACAAAACATAGTCATAAAAGATCATACCATCCAGGTATGATGTGCACAAAGGCTAACATTTTATGTATGTAAAAAGTAACCTACTGGTTAAATAAAAATCAAAGGAATCATTTCCTCTTTTAGTATAGGTAACATACTTGTTAATACAAACTTACATATTTGGATCTAATCACAACCAATTTATAATTTGTATTCTTCTAAATATGAAACAAGCATGTCTATTATCATAACTTATCTTTAACAATAGATTTAAAGCATTTAATTTTAAATCATTTTGTAAGTTTCTCAAATACATATATAAAGTCCTATTGCAATGTTAAGTTTACTTTAAAGATCTTAAAGTATTATCATTACATACTTCAAATGTGTAAAATCAATACTCATGTATAATCATTAATACTTTATGTATTAGTCCATTGTAATTAGGGCTCTAATGCAGTTAATCAAAACTCATGATTTATCTTCTATGAAGGCTTTGTCCTTAAATAGATTAAAAGCATACTTTAATAAATATTTTTTTTTTTCAAAAAGAAAATATCAGTATTGTTTATTTAATTATGAAGAAGATACAATTGGTATAGCCTTCCATTAGGAAGAGCAATAGAGGGTCTAAGGGACCCTATGTCCAAAGGATGCCATATAACATAGCATGAAGATATTTTAAAAAAAATCGATGTAAGGAGCAATATAGCCTCAACCAATCAACATAGTACATTAGATTACCATTAACATAAGTATATGAAGAAAATACATATACAAAGGTATATGTGTCATAATGAAAAACTCAAGCCATGAGCCCCAATTTTATATGAGGGAAAACTCCCTTATGGAGTGTGGTGCATCTCCTTCTTGGATTAGTAGATAGATCTTACCTTCCATGTAGCAATAAGCATCCTTCACCAATTTGTTAGCCAAATCATTGTGTTCCCTATAGACATGTGTGATAATCAAAGATTGGAGAAGTGTAGTAAGAGATTTTGATTTTTATAACAAGTTTTTGAGTGTAATATTATTGTATTGTGCATTCCTATTCATCAACTCAACTACTAGTCTTGAGTCTGAATGTACAGCCATGGATGTAAGCCCCCATTCATGAGAAATGGATAGAGTAGTGATGATTTGTTGAATATCTACATAGTTGGTTTTTTTTACCATTACCCTACCTGTAAGAGATCTCACAATCCCTAAAGTATAATATCCCCCAACCCCATTGTGCCTTGGGTTTCCAATCGAGGCACCATCACAAAAGTAGTGTGGTTGTATAAAATCCACAAATAACCCATTACCTCACGTTGTCTCTTATGTGGCCTATGTATAGGAGGAAATAAAGAGTATTTAAATATGTATAGAATAGTATAAATGTTTGGATTTTGGTTTAAAAATATAGCTTCATTCCTAATAAGCTATATGCTCTAGAAAATTTGAAGTAGAATCCTAATATTTTCTTTTGAAATACTTTTATTCCCAGATCAATTAGTCTATGCTTCAGTCAAGGTTTTTCCCTTCCAAGAAAGTCCAAATTTCTGAGTAGTGGTAGTATCCCATACCATCATAGTGAAGTTACATTGGAGAAAAAGGTGTGTGGCCATTTTAGCTTCCTTTTTGTATAGGGAGCAAATATTTGGCCCATGTCAAACCCTACACATCAAATTGTCCCAAGTCAAAATTCTATTATGGAAAGCTAGCCATAAATGTAGTTTTGTTTTTGGTGGAGCACAAAGCCTCCAAATTCCCTTCCACCACCATAGAGCCTCATCATTCTCCTATTTATGCCAAAGAGATTTATATCCCAATTTTACCTGATAATTTCCACCATCAATATTATATGAAAAACATAATGAGTCTTCCCTATCTGTGAGGGACATGGAATTGGATATCAAACAAAGTTTTTATCTATTCCAAATTAAAGCTTCATGTTCATCTAGACCCAAATATTTATCAATCTTCTAGCCCAAGGTTCGCTAGCTGATAAAAGTTCTATCAAAGGCACCAACTAGAGAATGAATATTTTTATGATGAAGGGATTCCTTCATGGTGACCAAAAACCTATACTCACTAGGAATACTAATAAATACATCCCAACCAATTTTCACCTTTGTGTCATCCCTAGGATTTAATGGCAAGGAAGACTCAACAACAATTATTCTCCATATAATAACCTTCTAGAAAAGAGATCCCCCCTATGTGTTGCTTAGGCTGCATCCAAATCCAATACAATATGGAAAGAGGCCTTATGTATTTTGAGAAAAGTATTTACTAACATAGTCCTTATTTACTAATAATATTCTAATCCCCCTTGGTAGCTAGTGCCTTGGAGAAGGTAGGTAAGTCCTCTAGACCCTAGCCACCCTTAGATTTTGGTTAGGCTATCAAGCTCCATTTGATCAAAGGAATACTATTTTTTCCTTATTTCTAGCCCATATAAAGTGTAGGAAAATACTTTTTATATTTTTGAGGATCATCTTTGGAATGTATGCTAGGGATAACTAATAAACTGGGATAGCCTCAAACACACTCTTGATAATAACCAATCTCCCTGCCATGGAAGTACATCTATTGCACCATAAAGTAACATGCTTTTTCAAATTTTTAATAAACCACAACTAATCACCAACCTGATAGTCATTTATTTTTAGATAGAACCCCAAATATTTTATGGAATATGAAGTAGGTGTGGTGAAATACAAGAGTTTTTTAATTAATATCTTAACCACCTTGGGAATGTTGAATCAATAAACAACCAACTTCTAAGGATTGAGGACCATACCCATCACTGAAGAGAAGAGTTTCAGGATCCTTTCCAAACATTTAGCTTCCTAAATAGTACCATTCAAAAATATGAGAATGTCATCCACAAATAGGATATGTGAAAGCAAAGTGCCTGTAGTAATTTTTACACCCATTAGATTACCAATAGAATTCTCATGTGTGATATGCTGACTAAGAGCCTCAACAATGACAAGAAAGAGAAGAGGTGATAAGTGGCATACCTATTGAAGACCCTAAGAGGGTGTAAAAAAATTTGTAGAAAAACCATTAATCATCATAGCATAAGTCACTGATTGATAATAATCCTCAATCTAATTAATGAAAGTGGGTGTAAATCCCACTTGGGTGAGAATGAGTCTAAGGCATAACCAATTTACCTTGTCAAAGGATTTTGAAAGATCTATCTTGAGGAGAAAAGCATATCTAGTTTTGGTTTTGATCATGTATAATGCCTCCTATGTTATACCAATATCATCATTAATGATTCTATTATCTAAGAACCCAAATTGTTTTAGGGAAATGTGTTCAGACAGAATAGGTTTTATACAAGCAACAATGATCTTGGCTATAATCTTGTATATATAATTTCACAAAGATATGGGTATGAAGTTCTCAAAACTAGTAAGATCATCATATTTTGGAATATTTACAATTAAAGTGAAGGAAAAAGGATCATGTATTTTACCCAATATGTGTGATTCCTCAATAGCCTAAAAAAGGTCATTTATAATGAGATCCCAAAAATTGATGTATAATTCCACATTCCACCCATATAGTCTAGGAGCCTTCCCATGATAAAAAGTGTGTATTATTTAGTTCCTCCATGGAAATAGGATGAAGGAGAGCCTCATTTTATTATTCATTAACCCAACCATAAAAAAAAAAGATGCAACCACCATAACATCCTAGATGTTTTCTCTGAGGGGATCTATGTAAATGTGTTTGTAATGTGTGACCATAACTTTTGAGATAGAAGGGAAGTCTTTGTGAAACTCATAAAATCTATCCCTTATAGACTAGATGGTGTTTTGTGCTCTACAAGCCATAGCTTGTTTATGAAATAATTTGGTATTGTCATCCCTCTCCTCAAGCCAATTTATCCTACTCTTCATGCACCACTTTGCTTCCTTCCATGCCAAGAGTTTAGAATTTTATAATTCCAAGTCATTAAGTGCTTGTTTTGTTTCCACTCTAAACCATCCAAATGATAAGTGCATAGGTAGTCCCTAATTTGTTTCAATCTCTAATATTTCTCTATCACTATCCAAGAATTACTCTCTTTCCCAAAACATAGCAGTAAACATAGTTAATCTGATATTTTTTTTGAAGGATGACTATAGTGCACTCTCCCTATTTGTAAATAAATGGTTGACAAGTCCCCTTAATTAGTTTAGTGAAGTCTTCATAGGACAACTAGTGGGGATTAAATTTAAAGGGAGTCAGTGGTAGCTTCTTGCCCATGTCTAGTTCCAACTGAATAGAATTATGATCTAAAGTAAATTACTTAATGGTGGTCACTTTGTATGAACATGCATGTCGTATGAGAGTTTAATTAATTATAAAATGATATAATCTCTTTAATATCCCATCCACCCCATGGCAGTGGTTTGACAATGTGGGTTCAACAAGAGTAGAAGTGGCATCTACCATTTCATGTTGTTCCAAGTAATTTAGGAAACAATCTACCAATGGATCAGCTCTTGCAGTAACCCCCCAAACTTTAGACTGAAATGTGGTGAATTTAGGTCTCCACCAAGAATAATATGGGGTAATTGTAGAATGCTAGTGTTTGCTAATTCTTCCCAAAAAACCTTCATGTTGTATAATGGAGCATAACAATATCAATTTCCATATCTAAATCCTTTGAAAGGAATGTTCCATGAATGTAATTTAGAGTTGTCACAAATGAGACCATATCTAGTGTTTTATTTCACCCCAAATCTAGTCCCCCAGAATGTCCTAATGAGATGCTCATCACAAAGGATCAATCTGGCAAATATTTTTTTAGATATATCAGAGCATCCTTATCCTCACACATTATTTCCTGTAGAAACAACACACTAGGTTTGAACTTGTAAATGAGACTTTTTAGTGAATGTTGTTTTGAGGCCTTCTTTACACCTCTTATATTATGAGAAATTAATATCATTTTTTAACATTTTTTGGGGATGCTCTACTAAGGGCCCATGAAATAGTGGTTATTTACCAGAAAGAACCTCCTTCTTAGCATGCAACTGAGCATGCAATAAATTTGTACACTAACCCATGGATCCTTGAGGTTTGTATACCTTGGTAATTTCCAACCCACCATTCATAATATTTTTTTTGGTTTTGAGAGACATTTCTCTGGTGTAGGATCGTGTTTGATATCTCTTTTCCATAGACTACGAGAATAGATCAGCCCCACTAGTGCAAAGCAATTTGGGAGTCCCCTCAACCTCCTGGTCCTCCTCTAAGTGTAGTGGGTTGGGTTGTTTCTCTAAAAATTCTTGTGTAGTGTTCCTTGTAGGAACACACCTATTGATTTCCCCAGATGATTCCACC
>JARHVA010008896.1:192500-220000 GCA_037957365.1 Torreya grandis | reverse complement strand
AATATATTAAGTCAATAATTGATTCTTAATTGCAAGATAAACATATCTCCAAAATTAGTATCTATATAACAATTAAATATCTATTTTCCTGATTTATTTTGAAAAATAAAGATTATTGAAATAAAGGAATATAATGCATATTAAGAAATAAATCTACATAAAAATATGATCACAAACAATATTTTCACAACCATTTACTAACATTTAAAACATGCTATGCATATGACATTTTTAAATTTAATGTGTGTGTGTGGAGGGTCACTAGTAATTTTCTTTGTCATCCCCCAATCATCCCATCTAGTCCATCCTCTCTAATGATGCTCTCCCTTGTTAATATCTGAGGTTAGATCAATCCTACATTCATCTCACAACAAGTAGGTAGTTAGTTTGAGTCATAATAAATATCAAATAATGATGAAAAACTAACAAATACATATCCATAATATACAAAATAATAAAATTCAGTTTTGAAATCATGTATACTAATCAATAATATCACTCTCCCATTACATTATATGTCAAAATGCTCAAATCAAAGAAATAATAATATGATAATAACCATATTAATCCATGGATTCAAAGGTTATAAATCATAGGGTGAAATTGGGGTGTAACATATTAGACATTCTAAAATCAAGCAATATAGACTGACATAAGATAGAATATATTATTGATGACAATACTATTGATTTAAACACACCTACAAAGGAGTCTATACCACAACAAAATGCAAATTAAAAGTTTAAAATATTTATTAATCCATTTCTAAACCATGGCATAGAAAAAATACAGATAGTTCATCGATACACCATGAATTTAGTGTGCATCTTTCTCCTTCTACATAATAGCATCCAATAGATGACATTATCAATATAATTATAGGCCCATCAACAACACATCCTATCATCACATTTTATGATAGTGAGATTTTTGATGATGATCTAGATAAACATGCACTCTTTATTCAAGCTTATATTAATAAACAACCCATACATAGTTTTAAGATCAATAATGGGGCAAGTGAAAATGCATGTACAATGACACTTCTTCACATTCTTGGTTACACAGAGTAGGATTTAAAATATAAATCAAAATTAGTTAAAACATTTGATGGACACATACAAAATACTCTTAGGCATATAATGATACCTCTTTAGGTAGATTCAGAGATAATGTCTACCCAATTATTAGTCTTATCAAGTATAGGGGTGTTTGACATGTTATTAGGATGCCCTTGGATACATAAGATATATGCAATTCCTTCCATTGTGCATTAGTGTCTTAAATATATAAATCCTAACTAGTTGGTCAAAGTTTCAAACATTTAATATGAATACCATCTACAATTAATGTTATCTCCTCCTAATCCACCACCACCACTATTTTTAGTTATTACACCTATTCAAGAGCATAGTGTAGAGATAGTTGTTGCACCTACACATGATATATAAATTTAGTTGAAAGAAAAATAGTACACCCTCCTAGAAAACAAGTTTTGCATTAGAGAGTTATGCAGAGTTAAAATAGATCATCATCTTATATATTTCCTATTAAGGTAGTACATTGGATAATTCAATGTGTTTCATAGTGAACAAGGGTAGTGAAACCTTCTCCTACTATACTACAGACTCCATAAATCTTGTGCGCTCTATACTTACACATCATACACATGATTCTATGAGAGGTGATTAGGATGGTTGTGTTATATGACCTGATGTCTTTTTATACTTTGATTCATCTACATATATAAATTTTTATTCTTAGAAAGTCACCATCCCATTCTATGATATAGGCATACGCTATGGTCCACCCTTTGATGGGATCATAGTTAATTCCTTTTACATTTTTCACATAAAAAATATAAAAATATTCACATATTTCGAAAATACAAGAACATTCAAATATTTCAATTATACAAAAACATTCAAAATATTCTTAAAAATTCAAAAAATAAAGACTTGAGTTTGAAATGAGTTTCTAGTTTACTTATTTACATATGTTATTTATCACATGTTTGGTAGATAACATAATATTTGTCATTGACACATGTATTTCATGAGATATATGATTATGATGAAAGACATACATATTATACATGGATTCCTAGATGTTGGACTCCTTTCTTCATAGTGGCCGTTTCTATGCTAGGGGCATCTTATTTTACAGATTGCATCACAAGTTATATCTATATATGATTTGTCTACTATGTTGAGTTACATATCTTAATAGTTTCTTTCTAGTTACTCATATCTTACATTGTGTTATATGGATATGTTAATTTTATATGATGTGACATTAATACATATGGATGGTTTAGACTAGGTTTCACTTGTTCTATGTTCCTTTAAGGTTGTTACTTTCCTTGCATGCTAGGCTATACATTGATTTATTATTATATACGGACATTTGTACCTATGTTTGAAACATATATATGCCCTTTTTTGGTGACATTATTAATATATTTTACATGTGACCCTTGGCCTTGTTTGTTGTGACATATTTATGTCCTCTGTATGCATCCCTTGGCCTTATGTGTAACATTACATGACATTATATGTTGTATTTTTTATGTTTATTGAGCTTGACTAGTGGTGTCATGATTCATATCATGCAATTTTAATACATAGTATTATTCAAATATGGTTAATTTACTTCATGCCTCATTACTATATATATATAACACTTGTATGCCTTGCAGTACATATGTTTCATTCATGTCTTGATGTCATACACTATACTATGATAACATATTATCCACATGTTGACATGATTAAAAATTATTATATCTTTATCACATAATAAAGTTAACTCTTATTTTCAGATGAGTAACTTTTAGGCTACTTCCTTAATTTCATAAGGGATTATAGTGGGCTTGCCTTAGATATCTAGGCCTTCGTGAGTAGAAAAAATAAAATTTATGATATAACATAGGTTAAAATTATTTGAATGGATTCATAAATCAAACACATGACAAATATTAGCACATAAATGTATATTATGGGTGCATATGACATGTATATGTACTCACTTTACAAAGACTTGATTACACATTCATACACACTTATAATAGGAATTATAGGACATTAAGTATAGGTTTCACTTACAATTACAATTGAACATATAGATATATGGCATTATTTATCATTTGGCATATATTAAAAGTGCATGATGTTGGTTCATGCATACATATACATTTTTTAAGATTCAAGAGTCATGATACTAGTTCATTCACATATGTACTCTAATATAGTTTTCAGATTTAATGAAAAATGGTTGACATTTCACTTGAAATCGTTTGGAATTGTGGTCATTATGGGGGCATGAATATTATTCATTATCTTTCAATCATGCAATTAAAATCTAGATTTATCTACAATGGTGTGATTTTTTCTATTACATGTAATATATGGTCAAGTCTAAAGACACTTAGTGGCCTTTGAATTATTTATATAGAACCTATTATGTGGTTATACATTTTGTTATGGGTGATGTACATTTGAGTCTAGTGACACACAATGGCCTTGGTATCACTTCTAGATAACCCCTCATAGTTGTATATTATTTTGGATTAGTAAATTGGGTACTTCTCCCCATTCATTAGAGTTATATCATGAATCTTTCCAATTAAAGGTCTTGATTAGTTATTAAAAATTGGGACTTGATCAATCTTAATTCACCAAGTGGTACAACATGAATAACCATATCTCTAAGTGTTTCAACAAGGGGGCACATTTCTTCAATGCTTCATCATATTTTAAATTTTTTATGGTAGCATGGTTTCATCTGCATACAAGGGTAATCCTTCCTTGCTCTCCTTCCAATTTCAAATTTTCAAAATTCAAAATTTTAAATTTTAAATATAAACAAATGACTACTTCATGTGTTATTGCAGGTTTTTATAAAATGGGTTCCCTACATAATTGGAGTTTCCTATCAAAATAAACACTTAGGTTTATCTTTCTCCTTTACTCTAGAAATTTCATTACTAGAATAAGGGGGGAAGGAGGGGTGGGGTCAAATTTAGATACCTAAATATGGTGATTTGCACTTTATAATGTTAATCTTGACTTATCTTAAACCACATGACTTATGTTCAAATATATGAATATTATTCACCATTCTTCTTGCCATATATATACACACACACACATGATCTTGACCCTTTAGTTTGATGTCACTACTACACATGAATTTTTTATTTGATGCTCAAACTATATTATATTACTCTTAGACTAATCCTAGACTTAATCCAACTCTTATTTATTTTATAGGACAAGTCCAAGCTATGAAGATAGGTCCAGGTCCATTATCACAAACTTGTTTATTTAGTGTGACCTTGTCCCTGAGCTGTTTAACATCTAGTTTCTGAAATTTGAATTATCCATTTGGGATATCTTACATGATTTGAAAGTTGGATAAAGGAAATTATTCAAAATGTTTAATATATAAATAAATAAAATGTCATTAATTAAGGTACTTGACTTGATATCTATCTGGCATCCATCTATTACATTCATACACATTGATAAAACCCTACCCTATTCTTCCCAAATTAAATATTAATCACTGGGGTCAATCACAAATCATGTTTGAAGTATTTAAAATCAAGTCAAGAGCTAACATTTTCAAGTATCAAATCCAAACTAATAGCTTCACACATATGGAAAAGGAACAAAATCACACTAGGTGGGAGAACTATGCATGGATTAATTCCTTTTTTAGAATATCTAGATACATAGGCTGAAATCAATCATCAACAAGGGTTATTGGGGTTAACTTAACCCATTAAACATTTCCTTTTTTTTCAAGTTTCTATATCTCACAAGTACACAAAGGGTTTTCCAAGGCAAAGAGAAGGAAAATGAATATTTTTGTAGTATAAATAGAATCAAAATATTCTATCCCTATTATCAAACACAGGCACATGTAGTA
Source organism: Torreya grandis (assembly GCA_037957365.1). Lineage (NCBI taxonomy): Eukaryota > Viridiplantae > Streptophyta > Pinopsida > Cupressales > Taxaceae > Torreya > Torreya grandis. The sequence goes on along the minus strand of JARHVA010008896.1, from coordinate 215,068 downwards.
GATAAATAATAATTTCTTCATATTCAAAGTAGATAAGTTCATAGTCAACAAACAAGACTACACTACATAGCTATCTATGAAGCATGAACCTATCTAAACACAACCACAAACTTAGTTTCTAGGTCTAAGTTGGCATAGACCTATTTTATCTCATTTATCACTATCAAACACCTACTACAATGAACTAAAAATTATAAACTAGAAAACACTAAGTATCTTACTTGTTATACTTACTATTTTTAGCAAATGCCACTTGTTAATCAATTTTAATTACCGATTTTTCTCTACATTCAAATTGATGCTTAAATTTCAAATATTACAATTTAAATAATCTGAGTGTTTTATACCTATTAAACACTTTTAAGATAAAAAATAGGGTAAAACACCTATAATTAAGTACAATAATTCAAAAATATATAAAGAAGTTCTAAAATATTGTAAAACCCTTTCCTTGTATTGGTTGAGGTGAATATACTCAATTTTTGGAGGAGATCCAACAAGGAATTGGAAGAGAAAATGTATTGGAAATTGTTCTTAGGTTGATATTATTTCTTAATTTCACCCCTTTTATCATTAGGATGAAGAATAAAATTAAAATTTTGACACATGATTATTTTCCTATCTGCTAATTGATTTGAAACATTTGTAATTATACCTAAGTCTCCATTTTCTGTGAAACATTATTTTCTCCATAAATAATTATAATCAGTCATGATATATTTTCATTAAAAAACTATAACCCAAAATCTACTCAATTGACCCCTTTCAAAATTAAATCCCCTTTTGATGAATTCATATTCCAAAGCACACATAAACCACATAAATTACCTTCAACATGGCTTGCACAACCTTTATAAAATTTCCATTTTAGAATACGTAATTCATCAATATCTACCTCAGTTAACTTAGTTTCCTAAAAAAACACACTATTTGGTTTTCTAACATCAAGTTGATGTTTCAAAAGATGTCATTTATTAAGAGCATTCATGCCCCTAACATTCCACTAAAAAAATAACATCATAATAATGGAGGTTCCTTCCCCTTTTACTATAAGACTAAAGAATTGGCTCTTTTTTTAGAATATAAATGATCATTAAATGAATCCTATATCAAATTATACACTCATTACCTTTTCCCTTAATGTGTTATGCAATTTAGAGTAAAATATTGATATGGATTTAACATAGTAACATAACTATGACTCCAAACTTCATCTTTAGTTAATAGGTGGCCTAAAATATCCTTCAAGGGAGACTTCCCAAGAGTTTGAGCTTGAAACATAAGTGAAATAAATTTTAAATATTATCATGTTAAAGGATCCCATTAGTGACGTCCAACTCTTGATTTTCTTCCAAATTCTTAGACATTACATCTAAAACCTCCTCCATAACCTTGAAAATATCATATTCCACAACCCCTTTCAAGATGAATTTGTGTTTCATAATATCTCATGTGTCAACCTTTCAAAAAAATTATAATAACCTATGTCATGACCCTTTTCATGGTTCATTGTTTCAACACTAACTTTTCTCCCAAATTAGATTCAACATCCTTCCCAAATTCTAAGAAGCTTTGATCTCTCTCTATAGTAAGGACCCAAAAATATTTTCTATCACTTTCATAACAACAACCAAATTCAAAACCCCTTTATAAACCCCCTTGTTAACCTTACCCATAACCCTAATATCCTACACTACCAAAGAATGAATTCATATTAGTGAATAAATTTTCACTTCTTCAATCAAAATATGAAATCTCTCCTCAAAGCCATCCTTTATAGTAATAAGAGACACAATGGATATTTTAAAACGTCCACACAACCATCTATTAGCACTTTTATATCTATAACCATGTTAAAACTCTCCTCAACAACCACCATATCAACGTCTTCCACAACCATTATCAGCCTCCTTAACTTTTGTAGCACCATTCACCATTTGAGACTCTTCCTCAACCAAGTATTCATGTAAAACCTTTTTGTAAATAATTTATTCAATCACTTACCCACTCTAATACTGAGGAAATATATATTCCTCTCCAAATTATATAGTAACCTTCTTTGTCAAAGATGCTTCTTTAACCAAAATTTCCTCCAAAACATTTTATGAAGTATTTTATGAAGTCAACTTCCCATTATGTATGTTAGTTCCCCTTATTAGGCCCATTTTTATTTCTACACATATCAATGCATAAATTTTCTCCATGATCATTCATATTCCACTAAGAAATATTAAGGGAGGGAAATATCATAATGTGATTCACTAATTGACACCTAAAACATCTCTTATCAGAATATTCATAATTGATTTTTTGTGTAAATAAATCTCCACTAGAAGATAATTGAGTGTGACTTACCAATGGTTTGTGGAGATTAACTATAGCTTTCAATATTACATAAATAACTAAAATCAAGCTCTTTAATCTAGGAGAAAAAAGAATAAACTTCCCCACAACATTCCAAAAATATGTAAGAATGTTGTTGCTCCAACATTTGATTGGTAACATATAAAGTCTTATCCAAACATATCTAAGGGTGTCTCTTATTAGATAAAGATAAAATTTCTCCACCCATGGTTGTACCACTATTATTTAATTATTAAGAACTCCAATTTTTATACTAAGAACAAAGGACTTGCTCCATTCTTTATTTAATCTTACTTTGAAAGAACATCTTGGAAGGAAAATGAAATAAGTCAAGATCACTACAAGACACAATGTGATCATCCACTCCTCTAATTTTTTGAAAATAAATCTACCCCCAATAAGAATACCAATCATTAATTTTGAATTCATACCACCTCTAAACTTTGTGATATTAATATGATTAACTCCAACATTCCTTATTATCCCCAAATGACTAAGTATACTAGGAATAGAATCCTCGTGTCTAAATCTAAGATTTTTCCTATAACATAAAGGTACAATACATGAACTACATATAGGGATAAAATTTTGTTAATACCCATTTCCATTAATATTTTTTGGCATGCTCCCTTTATCCTTGTAACCTTCATGCCTAGGGATGTCCAAAGGGTAAGGTGCCTTATGAAAATAACATTTATCAGTATCCTTGTTAGTAGAAAGAGACCTTTAGGTGGGCACATTATGATAAAAATCCCATCTATCTTTATCAAAGGATTTTATAGAAATATTAAAATGAAAAAATTCAAACTTATCTAAAGTCCCAGTTACGCCAAAAAATAACTATTTTTGGAACAACAAACTCTTTCTTTTAAAAAGAATCACCATAAATAGCTTTATTTAGATTACCCCTCTTATGGGGGTGTAACTTAGAAATATGGTTTAATATTTTCTAAATCCACCTTTCTAAAATGAAATAATTTTTCCTTGGACCTTTAAATCTCCACAAAACCCACCTTATCATGTTTATACTTAATATTCAAAAGATTTTTTGAAGAGAGATGAAGAAAAATATGTATTCATACCTAAGTAGAAAGATTATTCTTTAATCCTTACAATAATTCATTTATTGGAGTTGATAGTGTTTCCTACATTTTAATTATTTTTATCCACTCACACACATTTCAATTTCCCTCACAATAATAATAATAAAATTATACATCCATGGAATCCTTACACCTAAGCTCAACATGTATACTTAACTCAAGCTTTGTATTGTCCTAGAGTATTAACTATCTTAGATATGAATAATCCAAGTTAGCACTGTTCAATCTAACATATCAATATTTCATATGAAAAATTCCATTTATTACAAAATATTGATCCTAGAGAAAATCATTTGACCTCATAATCTTCAAAGAGACAATATGTATGGCCTTATTAAGAATCATAACATAAACCTCCCTAAAATCTATGTTCAACTATAAATTTTTTATCATTGGTTCCATGGAATTCAACAATAAACCCCTTTCATACAAAACATCCTTCTATAAAAAAATTTGACCTAAGCCACCCAAATTAAAATATAGTGATCCCTTAAACCTTCAATCGAAGGATTACTTATGCCCTCAACCCTCACTACAAAACCAAGCTCTGAATCTCATGTTTTATTCACATCTCCCAAAACAAGTTCAACATAATACTTACTCATTTATTTTACCAAAGCATTATATTTTTCTATAACATATACCATATTAGTCTTTGATTTACTCAAAACATCACCTGAATCCTTAACCACATGTAATTATTCATCAAAATTCATTGATTTTACCACATCATTTTCATCCCTTCCTTCCAAATACACCTTCTTTTGTAAACCACTTTCCTCAACCTCTTCCAAATTGTTGGTAATAAAAATTTTAGTGTCAATAGGTCAAATATATGTTTTTCATGTTAAATAACCAATACAAGAGCCAAAGAAATGAAGAGAGACAACACACAATCTAGGAAAAAAAATATTTTTGTATAGTAAAAATAGAATCAAAATATTCTAGCCCTATTAAAAAACATAAGCATAGGAAGTAAATAGATCATAACTTATTCATCTTCAAAGAGAATAAGATTATATTCAATGAACAAGAATACACTGCATAGTTATCTACGAATCATGAACCTATCCAGACATAGCCAAAAACTCAATTTATAGGTTTGAGTTTCCATAGGCCTACTTATCCTATTTATCACTATAAAAAACCTACTACAATCAATTAAAAACTAGAAACTAGAAAACACTAAGTATCTTACTTGTTGGACTTACTATTTTAAAAAAAATGCCACTTGTCAGTCAAGTTCAATTGCCAATTTTTCTTTACATTCAAATCGATGCTTAAATTTCATATATTCTAATTAAATAATCTATCAAAATTTTATACCTATTAAACACTTTTAAAATAAAAAATAGACTAAAACACCTATAATTAATTACAATAATTGAAAAATATATCAAGAAGTTCTAAAATATTGTTGAAAGCTTTCATCTTATTGGTTGAGGTGAATATACTTAATTCTAGGAGGAGATTAAACAAGAAATTGGAAGAGACAATGTCTTGGAAATCCTTCTTAGGTTGATATTATTTCTTACTTCCACCCCTTTTCTCATTAGGACAAAGAATAACATTAAAATCTCCACCCATAATTATTTTCCTATTTACAAATTGATCCAAAATGTTTGTAATTTTTACCAAATTCTCCCTTTTTTTGAAACATTATTTTCTCCATAAACACTTTAAATCAATCATGAAATATATTCAAATAAAACTAGAACCTGCAAGATACTCAATTGATCTCTTCCAAAATTAAATCCCCTTTTAATGAAGTTAGATTCCAAAGAAGACATAAATCACATAAATTACCTTCAAGATTGCTCACACAACCTTTCTAAGATTTCCATTATATAACAGGTAAATCATCAATCTCTACCTGAATTAACTTAGTTTCCTACAAAAGCATAATATTTAGTTTTCTTACATCAAGTTGATGTTTCAGAAGATGGCACTTATTAGGAACATTCATGCCCCTAACATTCCAATAAAAACTAACATCTTAACAATGGATATTCCTTCCCTTTTTCATATAAGACTAAAGAATCGACTCTCTTTTTATAATCTAAAGGCTCATTAAAAAAATCTTATATCAAATTATGCACCTCATGACCTTTTTTAATGTGTTATGCATTTTGGAGTAAAATATTGGTATATCTTGAACTCATTAACCTAACTACTACTCCAAGCTTCATCCTTATTTTTTAGGTGACCTAAAATATCCTTCAAGGGAGATATACCAAGATTCTAAGATTGAACCATAAGTGAAATAAATTTTAAATACTATCTTATGAAAGGATCCCACTAGTGACCTCCAACTCTTGATTTTCTACCAAATTGTTAGCCATTACATCTAAAAATTGCACATCAACAGCTAAAACCTCTTCCATAGCCTTGATAATACCATATTCCACAACCCCTTCTAAGATAACTTTACGTTTTATAATATCTCAAGTGTCAAAGTTTCACAATAATTATAATAACCTATGTCATGACCCTTTTCAAGCTTCATTATTTCAACACTAATTTTCCTCCCAAATTGGATTCAACATCCTTCCCAAATTCTAAAAATATTTGATATCTCTTTAGTAAGGACCAAAAAAATATCTTCTATCACTTCCATAGCAACAACCAAATTTAAAACCTCTTCAAAAAACCCTTGTTAACCTTACCCATAACCCTATTATCCTTCACTATCTAAGATTGAATTCACATTAGTGAATAATTTTTCAATTCTTCAATCAAAATATGAAATCTCTCCTCAAAACCATCCTTTATAGTAATAATATACAAAATGGATATTGGTAAATGCCATCATAATCATCTATTCACACTTTTAGAGCTATAACCATGTTCAAACTCCTCTCAATGACCACCATCTCAACATCTTCCACAACCATTATTCTCCTCCTCAACGTTTTTAGCACTAATCACCATCTGCGACTCTTCCTCAACCAATTATTCTTAAAAATTCTTTTTAGAAATAATTTCTTAAATCACTTGCCTACTCTAATACTGAGGCAAAATATATTCCTCTCTAACTTCTATAGTAACCTTCCTTGTCAAAGATGATTTTTCAACCAAAATTTCCTCTAAAACATTTTATGGGATATTCTATGAAGTCAGCTTCCATTAGGAATGTTATCTCCCCTATCTAGGTCCATTATTATTTCTATATATATCAAGGTGACATTTCTATCCATGATCACTCATAGTCCACTGATAAATATTAACAAGAGAAAATCTCATAATGTGATTCACTAATTGACACCTATATATCTCTTATCAAAATATTCATAATTGATTTTCTATGTAAAGAGATCTCCACTAGAAGATAATTGATTGTGACTTACCAATGGTTTATGGAGATTAATTATAGATTTCAATCTTACATAAATAGCTAGGATCAATTTATTTAATCTAGGAATAAAATCAATAAACTTCCCCATAACATTCCCAAACTCTATAAGAATGTTGTTGTTCCAACATCCAATTGGTAACACATAATGTCTTATCCAAACATATCTAAGGGTATCTCTTTTTAGATCAAGATGAAAGTTCTCCACCCATAGTTTCACCACTTTTATTTAATTATTAATAACCCTAATTTTTATACTAAGAATAAAGTACTTGTTCTTTTTCTCATTTAATCTCACTTTGAAAGAACCTCTTAGAAGGAAAATGAAAGAATTCAAGATCATTACATACCACCTTGTGATCATTCACTCTTCCAACTTTTTGAAAAACATTCTACCCCCAAGAAGAATACCAATTGGTAACATTGAATTCATACCAAATTTAAACTTTCTGACCTTAATATGAATAACCCCAACCTTCCTTATTATGCCAAAATGACTAAACACAATATGTAACATACTTGGAATAGGATATTCATATCCAAATTTGGAATTTCTCTTATAACCCAAGGGCACAATATTTACACTACATGTAGGGCTAAAATTATGTTTCATGCCTAAGGATGTCAAAAGGATAAGGTGCCTTATGAAAATAACATTTATCATTATCCTTGTCAATAAAAAGAGACCTTTAGGTGGGTATCTTCTAATAAAAAATCCCATCTATCTTCGTCAAAGGATTTCTTAGCAAAAATAAAAGGTGGAAATTCCAAGTTTTTTAAAGTCCCAATTTCACTAGAAACTACTACTTTTGGAACAACAGACTATTTTTAAAAAAGTCAAGATAAATAACTTTATTTAGGTTACCTCTTTTATGAGGGTGTAACTTAGAAATATGATTTAGTATTTTCTAAATTCAAAATTTTTAAATTAAATTATTTTTCCTTAAACCTTTAAATCTCCAAAAACACCACCTTAACATGTTTATACTTAATATTCAAAACATTTCTTTAAGAGAGATGAATAAAAATATGTATTCATACCTAAGTAAAAAGATTTTTTTTAATCTTACAATAATTCATTGATTTGAGTTGATATTACTCCCTAATTTTGAATCATGTTTACCCATTCACACATCCTTTAATTACCCTCATACAAAGAATAATAAAACTATACATCCATGGAGTCCTTACACCTAAGCTCATCATGTAAACTTAACTAGAGCTTCATATTATCCTATCATCTTGACTATCTTGGATCTGAATCATCCAAGTTAACATCTTTCAATCTAACATATCAATGTTTCATATGAAAAACTACATATCTCACAATATACTGATCCTAAATAAGATTGTTTGACCTCATAATATTCAAAGAGATAATATTTATGGCTTTATTAAGAATCATAACATAAACCTCCCTAACATCTTTGTTTAGCTATAAAAAAATTGTCACTAGTTCCTTGAAATTTAATAATAAACCCATTTCATCCAAAACATCCTTATCTAAAAAAAACTTGAGCTAAGCCACCCCAATTAAAATCTAGTGATACCTTAATCTATTCAACCCAAGGATTACTTTTGCCCTCAACCCTCACTATAAAACCAACCTCTAAAGCTCATGTTTTATTCACATCTCCCAAAACAAGTTTGATACCATCCTCACTCCTTGATTTTACCAAAGAATTCTATTTTTATATAACCTATACCATATTAGTCTCTGATTTACTCAAAACATCACCCAAATCCTTAGCCACATGTAATTATTCATCAAAATTTATAGATTTTACTACATCATTTTCATTCCTTCCCTTCAAATACAACTTATTTTATAAACCACTTTCCTCCACCATTTATAAAGTGTTGGTAATAAAATTAATAGTGCCAATAGGTTAAATATATGGTTTGCATGCTAAATAACCAAGACAAGAGCCAAATAAATGAAGAGAAACAACACATAATACAACACAATAGGAGAAAGATAAGTAACACAAATGAGGAGATCTCTATTATGAAAATTTTCAAAATTAGCCCCATGGTCAAGAGAGCATGAACTTCACTTTATTGATGATATAAGCTTTCCTTAAAATGCTTTGGTTCTTTCACCATTTAACCAATAACAAATCCATTCAGCTTCATTATATGATTATTTATGACTATAGCTATATTACTATGTGTTATAGTGTCACTTTGTAGTACTTATGCCACCTAAATTCTTAACTGATATTTTATGGATGAATGTAATCCTGATAGTCTAGCTAGAAAAGATAGTCTATATCCTTTGTTGAATCACATCTCACATGTTTCCATGTGAAATTTACACCACTTTATTTATGCTTTGTTAAATAATGGCATCATAATTTTCACTACTATTTATTTTATTAATTAGGGGAATTTAGATTTAGTCCAGCATCATAGAAATTATTGAACACTAATTTGAATAGGGTGAGATCTCACCTAACCATGTTTTGATCAAGCTTCTAAATATAATATATTCAAACTATAAAAAATTGGATGGACTCCAGTCTATGTTAGCCACCATTTGATCTATCTCCTCAACTTATCTTGTTCATCTATAATGTTCCCTTTTAACATCCATTAGGATGCTAATGGTCATACCATTAAATAGAAACAAGAATGCATGCATGTGTGTTTTCAAGATGAAAGGCACTACTATTGATAATATGGTTGACTCACTGGTAAGCTTTACAGATTGGTTAGAAAGCTCTAGTTATTTATATAGTGCCTTCATTATTTTTAGAATCAATGGAAATATAGTAATATGGTGTGGATTTTGGATAAATATTTATAGTAGAAATAACCTTTTGACCTTCATATACTGAAAATGCATGAGTATGAAGGCAAAATTATTGTTGAAATATAAGAATTGATTGTAACATTATAATTAATACCAAATATGGGTCTAATCAGAGTTGGGATTATTTTATTATTTCAATAGTTCACAAATATCTCTTATCACTAAAAATATGTCTCCATTTTTTAAAACTTTTCCCTAAAAATAATAACATGAAAGAGGGAGAATAATATCAAGATTGAAATGAGAAAAAAACATGAGACCCACATTATTTTGTTGGTAGCCACACTATTGTTGGTAATAATATTGCTACAGAAAATAGATTGAGTATATGATTTTCATGCTAAATAAATAAATATGACATATAAATAAATAAATAAAGAGAGATAACACACAATACATCAGAATAAGAGAAAGATAAACAACACAAATGAGGAGATCTCCATTATGAAACTTTTCCAAAGTAGTCCCATGGCCTCTTCACTTTCTCTACCAAACAAGCTTTTCCTATGACTCTTTGATTCCTTCTTCATTTAACCAACAATAAATTTGATCAATATTAAAGAAAGGTGACTTTTTATTTTTGTCTTGGTAGCTCATGGAAACCTATCTTAAACCATATTAAAAAAAGGTAACTTTTTTTTTTCTTTTATTCATTTATCTATTGTGGTGGCCAAATTTTAACTTGGTTTTGGTTTTGGTTTTGAACATTATTTATTTGGGTTTGGGTGGGTTGTTGGATCTATGGATTAAATTTTTTATCTCTTCTTTCTTTTCCTACTGATGACTAAACATTTGGTCCTTGAAATGTCAGATAATGTATTTTCTCACATGATAAATCCTAAAATCTATTTTTAAAATAATAAATCTATTCAAATTACTTATATGAGTATTTCCTTTATAAATGACTCTTCAAATTCCCTTTATATATGAATTTTATCCTTTTTCACATTATACATAATACTAAATTATAATAAATCTAGCCCGCCTATACCTATGCTAACACAAAGCCTTTCCAAACCCATCCCCCCATCTTTAGACTCTATAGTCACATCATTCAACCTTATATCTATATTAAAAACCATAACAAAAAAAATTAACCCATCCAAATCCATGATAATTTCTATGACCTTGTCTACACTTTTTATCAAAACCTTTTCAAGCACTTCTTCAAGATCCTTTGTTGTTAAATCCACATTCTTTTCCTAATCTATTATTTCATAATTTTTAACATCTTTTTTTTTCAAATTCATACTCAATCTTAGTAAATTTGTCAACTACCACAACCTATTTTCAAGCTAGTTTTAAAATTAATTCCACAACTTAATTTAGACCATACCCTATTGCCTAATCAAATGCATCCTTCAAATTTACTTTTTTCAGTAAATTTATCAACTTTTTTGTAATCTAACCTATCACTAAAAGCATTAATACCTTTTATCACAATTTATTCCAAATATCACACCATCTCCCTCATATTTTTCCAAATAAAATTTCTCTACCCCACTAAAACCATCATTTAAAATCACTTCCATAACAACATCCATAGTCTTTTCCAAAGCTAGTTTTTTAGAGAACTCCTTAACCCATTAAAAAGCTCCTTTTAGATATACTTCTACATCCTCAACTAGATTCCACATATCATTTATACATGAGAAGATCAATTTCATATTATACGTTACTTAATTTTTTAAAAATTACATATGCTTTTTTACCATTTTTATTTTGTAGGATAGATTTTAGTGTACTAATTTACATTGTTGAATGTTAGGTCTTCTTTTTGTACTAGTTTTGTCTTTATTTATTTTTTTGAAAAAATATAAAAATACAATATTTTTTTTGGATGGATTTGTTATTCAAATTCCATTATTCATAGGGTTTCATGGTTATTATTCTAATTTTCTAGATCTTATTTCATATTTTCATCTATTCTTACATGATTAGTCAAACCCTAATTTTCATTCAAATATTTTTACTTAGGTATTATATCAGTCTTCAAAAATCTATGTGAACACTTTTGTTCCTTCATTTCTATTTTTTGGAGGTTACCAAAGGTTTTTCCTCTTGTCTCAAATCTGATCTTCATATTTTCATCTTGTTTTTATACATTCATAGATACTATTATTAATGGTAATCTATATATGGTTGATATGGACTAAGGGCAAACCTCTTACAAATATAATTCCCTTTGTTATCCCTTAAAGCTATGATAGTGACATTGAAACTTATAAATATCCTAAATACACTAAATATGTTGATCTACACAAAGTTACAACCCATGCTAATTTTGGATATGTGATTACAAAAAACCTTAGAAATATAAAATAACAATTAATTCACAAAATCAAAATTGCACAACAAAAACTTAGCAATAAGGATATTTTTCTTGAGAAACCTCTATTGAATGGTTTTTGTTCTTTTGCATCATGTGGTGAGGCTATTTTTTCTCATGACACTAATATTCCTAAGCCTCCACCTAGTGCTAAAACACTCCTTCAAGTTGATACTCTATTTTGAACACTTAAATGGTTATAATCCAAAGACTAATGTGTTTTTAATGAAATCAGATATTCAATATTTTATCCTTGGAAATATTCATAACACAAATCATGCCTCACTTATTAATGTTATTTATTAAAATATACATGTACATATACATACCAATGTTAATCATACACATAGTTGTGCATCTTATGATCGAATGGTGTAGGAATAACTTAATGACATGAGGATAACTTTTTAATTTAATAGAATTAGATTTATTTATTTAATTAGATAGATTAATTCATCATTATCCTAAATTAGGGACTTGTAATTAGTGTTTTGATTAGGTGGTTAGCTAGTTGTAGTTCACTTTAGTTTATTTTTTGACTAATCGGTTATGTTTAGATAAAATATTGTAGTTAATTTTTGTTAGTATCTTTTGAGTGAATTGTATCACTCATTGTAGACATGATCTATAGTCATAATCAATTTTAAACTATTATTCAACAACTATACATATTTCATCTTGGTTTCCAATAATGTAATTATTATATCCGATGTTCATTCAGCTTTGTAATCTTGTGTTTTCATCATTTGTTATCATATCAAGATTATGTTTTCTTGATCTGATCATGAGAAATTTCAAGAAGGATTAAGGAGAGTTTCATTAATATATAACCAAGAGGAAGATACCAACACACCCTTACTCTCAGATATGTCTCTCACATAACCCTTGCATAAAATCTAGTTCAATTTACAACTTTTGTTGAATATTTATTTAAGATCAGATATGGGTATTTGATGGACACCCATGCAATATATTAATTTTATTTAATGTCATTACAAGTTATTTATTTGTTTGAATTCCTTATTAAGCTTGATAAATAAAGTAAGGATTTGAACCATAGATTATAAGTACATTGGGAGATATCTATTATTTCATTGAGCTACGTGTTAAACTTACATTCAAATTTTATTATGTTAATATTGCCTTATCAATGTATCTCATGATGTTGTTTACTGATGATTATAATTGTTTATTAGTAAATGTGTTGGCTTTCCACTAATGTGTTATGTGCATTAATATTGATCTATAATGCCTACATTGAGATTTATCACCATCATGTTTTGAAGCTACATGTTAAATTTTTGATCTTTGGAAATTTTGGAGAAGCACACCTATAGTTATAATTACTCATAAATATTTTTCAACTTTCATATAGTGCATTAGATCTATGCATTACAAATCATAAAATAGTTATATTGGTGCCCTTTTTCAAGGAAGACACCTAGATCATCAAATAACATGGAATTTGGAGTTTCCATGCAATAACACCTTCTTTATCTACAAAACCACTTTATTTTTCCAAAAAAACACCTTATAGATGTATAAATTACCATATAATAAACACAAAATCACTTTTGTCTCAATTGTAATACTCCAAAAATAGGTATGGTTTTCATTAGAAGGCTATTTTTTAACTTATAAATAGTAATTTCAACTTTTATGTGCTTGAAGTGATGCATATGGGAGATATAAATTGTATTTTTGCTAAAACCTATCCAAGAGGAGGTTTAGGGTGAAAACCATGAGTCTCACATTCTAGTCAAATTTTTGTTTATGCAAAAAGACAAAATGGAAGAGGCTATTCAAATCATTTATTCATTGAAACAAACTAGGGAAAAGTGTGTTTTTTATTTCAAATAGAGGGGAAGGGTTATTTATATTGTTTCCATTGTAAATTTATTTTTTGTACATTTTAAATTACAAACAAAAATTTAAGACAAGTAAACACACAAAATTGTGCATATTACACAACTTACAACATTTGATACAAGCAATGCCTCTAGCACACATTTATGATAATGTTATAATGATTTGAGATACTACATGCATATATTAACATATCTTAGGCATTGCATATATAAATAATTGAATATAAATAATGTTCACATATTTTCATTAAACTATTCCTTAATTACCCATTCACCATGATCATTTGGCATAAATCTTGAAATTGTAAATATCCAAGTCTATAGGAAAGTTACACCCATATATAAGGATTTACGTGTGATCATCTGTCATTGATTATAATAATTCATCTCATGTATTATCTTGATACCATGTATCACTCTCTCTACATATGTTAATGTCTCTTTCACATATAACTAAGTATATAGAAAATAAAAAGCTTCTATGATGTACCTAATGGGTACATAGGAAGGGCATGTGTATCGAGACATTTGGTATATCAGACTAATGATATATAGAAAGGGGAACCTTTTTGAAGTAACAAGAAACCAATCCATCTCCCACAATTTGTGAATAACATGGAAAATGGTCTAAAATTCTTTATGCTAGATTCACAACTACCACATGGAGACAACTATGTAGTATGGAAAACTAAAATCACGACTTGTTTGGAATATGAGGACATATATAATGTAGTTGATCTCTCCATCATATAACATGTAATATACACTAACAAAAATCATAATTTTTATGAATCAAAACAAAAATCAAAGATCATTATCATGTTCAGAGTAATAGATGAGGTACAACCTCATTTCTAGGATGTTGACACAACCAAATCACCTTGGGATAAACTCAAGACAATGTATGAGGCACAAAATCATAATACCATCCTCTATCTCCAAATTTAACTACATAGTCTTAAACTCAAGTCAAATGATATAATTGAATCCTTTTTAGGCATGTTGTAACCTTAATGGTCTCACTCTTAGCATTGGGTGAACCTGATATCTCATATACCCATTGACTTGAAGGACTGCCACAAGCCTACAAAGTGTTCATGAATTCACAATGATGTAGATAATGAAGATCATGCACTTTTTTTCATTTTACAAGGCAATATAAATTAGAATTTTTCTAAGAACTAAGGGAATCAAAAAATTTAAATAACTCACAAGGGTCTTCAAATAGTAAACCTTTTCCTATTTATGGAAAAGGGTATGGCATCAAATATTTTTTGTATAATAGTTTGATACAAGGCTCTTCAAGTAAGAAGTTTAATAAACAAAAATTATCTAATAACTAATAAAGTCATGTGGACAATAACATGGAAATTTTAAAAAGAAACAATGGCACCAAGGTAACCTTATTAATCAAGAAGATGAAAATTTTGACAAGGATGTCCCATATGCTACAAAATCAAGTGAAAAATCAATCTCACCAAACTCCATATGGTATATTGACTCAAGAGCCAGCTGGTATATGAGTAGATTGGTTCATCAGTTTACAACCTTCACCCACCCAAAATCATGTTTCATTGGGTGATGACACTTTTTACAAAGTCCAAGGAATTGATAATATCAAGTTTCCTCTTGACAAGCATAATTGCACTATCAAAATAGTTGTGTATGTTCCTAGACTCATGAATAATCTTCTCTCAGTCAATTAGTTATTAGATCATAATATCAAGGTTGAATTTGATTGTAATAAAAATAAAGATTATCTAATGCAAGATAAACAAATAAAATATCAAAAAATACATCCATTAGACATTGATAATATGTTTCAACTTTACTTTCTTCCACACAACAATTAGGCACTCATTGTAAAGGATAAAAAATATTCCAACTTGTGACACTGTAGATATGGACACGTGAGTTTTAGATACTTAGTTTCACTTAGTGAAAATAATATGGTTAGAGGATTTTCACACTTGAAAAATAATATCAATCTTTACTTGAGTTGTCTAGTAGGAAAGCAACATCGGGCACCATTCCTAAATAATCCAAATAAAGTTAAAAGCCCACTAAACCTAATTTATATCGATCTTTACAAAAAAATATTGAGACCTCCAATGACTATCAATATTTTTAGCTCTTTTTTTATGACTTTTACCCTATAAATGTGGATATATATAATCAAGACAAAGGATCAGGATTCTTAAGCCCTTAAAGAGTTTTAGGATTTTGTTGAAAATTATACTAGTCATAAAATAAAATTACTTTGATCAAATCGATGGGGAAAATTCACCAGTATTGCATTCTCAACCTATTTAAAAAAACATGGCATTCAATGAAAATTAACTATACCCTATTTTCCACAACAAAATGGTGTTATTGAGTGGCAAAACTATACTATCATGGAAATGGTGTGTTGTATGATTAAGGATGTAGGTTTGTCTAGAATTTATTGGACAAAAGCAACAAAAATAAAAGTATACTTATTAAATAGGTCATCGATATTTCCACTTGATAACATGACTACACAAGAAGCATCATCATGTAATACTTCTCATCTTCATGTTTTTGGAAGTAAAACACACATGTTAGATCCCAAGAAGAAAATAACTAAGTTGGAAAAAAAATCCACACTTTTAATCTTTCTCGAGTACAATGAAGACTCAATAGGATACACACTTATGGATCCAAATACAAGAAAGATCTACATAAGTAGGGATGTTGAGTTTGATGAGAGAGGTGATTCTAGTACACCCTACACATATTCACATAAATCAAATATATAATATTGACATGTGATATATTCATAAGATGTAGACCAATGTGACATTATGATGGGAATGATGGTGATAATCAAACTCCACAACCCACAACTTAATTTATGCCAAAGCGGTGTACAAATTTGATTAGAGATGCAAAATTATATGGTGTTATAAATGCATATATTATTGGACCAATAATTCAAAATAAAGGTTGAGAAGATATCAATATGTCCCTAATGATTAGATTTGTTGAATCAAATAAGGCCACTAAGGTCAAATAAGCTCTTGAGTCAATACCTTGGAATAACTCTATGGAGGCTGAATACCAATCCTTGATGAAGAAAAACACATTAAATATTGTATATCTTTGACCAAAAAAGAATCCATTTGTATGTAAATGGATTTTCAAGACCAAGTACAAGGCATATGGTAGCATTGATAAACACAAGGCAAGGCTCGTAGCAAATGAGTATGTTCAAGATTAAGGAATTGATTATGAGAAGACTTTTGCTCTCGCAGCCAAGATTGAGACTATCATAATGATATTTTCTTTGGTTGCTAGAAAGTCTAATAAATGGATATAAAAAGAGCCTTTCTCAATGGTGAACTTAAATAATAAGTCCACATGACTCACCCAAAAGGTTTTATCACACCAAATAAAGAAATAAAGGTGTGTCGACTCCTAAAATCACTATATGGTGTCAAAAAAGCACCATGATAATGGTACATCAAATTTGATGAGAATCTCATTAAAATAATATTTAAGAGGTATCCTTACAATCCTAATATCTATGTCAAATGAAAAGGGGGTGAATTGGTAATTTTTTAATTATATGTCGATGATCTAGTAATCATTAAAATTTCAATGAGTATGATTGATACAACAAAGACAAAACTAAAAATATCATTTGACATGAAAGATCTTGATTTACTCCATTATTATCTTGGATTGGAAGTAGGAAGAAATAAAATCATATTTTATGAGTCAAACAAAGTATGCCATGACAATGATTGAGAAATTTTTGATGATGGACTAAAAACCTATTTCTACACTAATGGAGACAAGGCTTCATTTTTCTTAATCAGATCCATCACTTCAAGTAAATTCAATTCTCTATTGGAAATTGATTAGGAGTATCATTTACTTAACTTGTACTAAGCTAGATATCAACTATGTAATGAGCTATCTCTCAAGATTCATGTAACATCTAGAAAAAAGTTATTGGAAAGCAGTGAATAAAATTCTTAGATATATCAAGGGTAAAATTAACTTTTGCCTAGACTATAAGAAGAATGACCAACTTTTCTTGATAGGATACACATATTTAGACCATCCTATAAATCTAGATGATAAAAATTCCACATCTAGATATGTTTTCTCTTTGGGTTCTAGTCCAATATAATGGAGATAAATAAACAAAATGGTAATTCACACTCTTATATTTAATTATAATATCATGTTGTAGGAGGAAATTTATATGAAGTGATATGCTTATGTCACATAGGTTTGGGCATTCCACAGTAACAACCTATCATCTTGCATTATGACAATGAAAGTCTAATTAAACATGTTCATAATCTAATATTTCATGATAACATAAATCATATTAAGATGAAATTGATTACATATGTTAACATTTTTAATAACATAAAATCTAGTTCTAGTTTTACCCAACATAACACCAACATGCAAATATATTCACAAAATCTCTTGCACATGAAAATTTTGGCGCAGTTAGAAAATATCTCACTTATTCACTTTATACCATGAAAAATTAAGTGGGTAATGATATAATTATATTTATTTATATAAAAATCTACATTAATTCATCATTATCCTCAATAAAATACTTGTAGTTAGTGTGTTAATTAGATGGTTAGCTAGTTGTAGTTCACTTTTATGTAGGTGTTGAAGGATTTAGTAGATCAATTAATGTAGTAAATTTTTCATCAATCTCTTTTGAGTTATTTTTTACACTCATTATGGACATGATCTTGAGATTTAACTCACTTGTAAATAATTTTTCAATATCTATAAATATTACAGCTTGGTTTCCAATAATGTAATGACCAGATTTGGTGTTTATTCAATTTTGTGATCCTATGATTTCATCATAATTATCTCAAATATCTAGCAAACCTAGCCATGTGGTTTCATATTATGACATATTACACATCCCTTTGTATTAGGAATTTATTTTTCAACACTTTCATTCATCATTCTAAGTTCCTAAGTTTACAACATTTAGTGGCAATGGGATCCATATCAACATATCAAAGCTTTCCTTACACCTTGTATGGGTTATCAACATGATTAATTATTTATACCAAATTTTTTTTAAAGAGACTCACATGATATGAGACATATTGGTTTTAATATTTGAATGTGGGATTTATGAATAGATTACATGATTTTATTGAACTCTTATTAGTATATTTTTTATAAAAATTAGTCATTTTATCAATTTTCTAAAGTTTACCAAATGAAACAAGTACCTAATGAACATATTGTTGACTATGTGATTAAACTTAATACCATACTCAAATATATGTCGCATTAAATACCTAATAGAAAATTTCAAATTATTTCCTCAAAACCCACTTAAAGGAAATGTTTTTTTAACACATATGACTCATTTGATAAGCATTGGCATGAGCTGTGCAACATTAATGTTAAAATTATGGATGATAATAAGTTAAAGTATATGTCTATTGAATTTACATCCAAATATCAGGGAAATATAATGTTCAAGTCTAATACTAATTATTCACCTAATTTACAATCTATAAATAATGCCAATATAGTTAATGTAATTTTACAATTGAATGATAAGCTTGCATTTCTATCTCCTAAACAAAGGAAATAATTTACAACACTACCAAACTCACTAGATATTTAATAATTTACAACACTACCAAACTCACTAGATATTTAATAATTTACTCAAATGTAATTTAATTTATTTTCTATAACCATTTTAAATGGATAAAATTTGATCTTTCCCTAGAGGGTATGATCCAAATCATTTTTTGCATATCATGGAGCTTCAACACATTTTATTAATAAATGTTTCAAATTATGACATAATATGTAGAACTATTTAAAAAAAACACTATTATAATTGATGATAATAATTATACATTTAATAAATCTTTTATGAATCTAAATCAATGCATATAAATACTTAGTAATCCATTACCAAACCACAATCCTCCAAAATAAAATAGTACACATATGGAAACATCTATACATCAATCTACTATCCTAGTTGAGCATGAGATTGAAAAAATTATTGGCATGTTTTTGAGTCCTAAAAGGTATGTTCATTTTATTAAATTTCATAACCATGAGATACCTAATGATGCATCAAATATTGGTCCTATACAAATGCATGGTTTTTTTTAATACCATCATTCTATCATACATGACATTATAATTGACAATAATTATAGTGAAAACCTTATTTCAATGTCATTATCATCTAGTAAAGGCTATACTGAGAGATATTTACTTAGTATGACTATGATAATACACTATTATGATAGTCACACATGCACTCCATTGGTTTTTTTATTACTAATTCATTTGTAGTTGGTCCTTGGACCACTTTATTTTGGTTATATGTTATACCAGTTACAAGATTGTGTGATATATTACTTGGATGTCCTTGGATTAATTAGATAACATTGATACATTATATATTACATGATTGTTTTAATTTTGTGCATAATATTGAAATACATACCATTCATATCAAAATTTATTATACCTTAGATATCACATGTGCAACCTTCTAGTGTGCCCTAAAAGGAGTAGATCATTTACCCTCATGTGATCTATAGATCTCTACCATCACCATATTATATGGTACCTACTTTATTTTATAATAACACATCACCTTCTAGTGTATAATCTCCTAAAGCTTTGGTTCTTATAGATGCAATCTAGACATAAAAAACCTAATCATCCACATACTAGGGTTGATTTTAGATGTAAATGATATTTCTATAATGATAAATTCCTACACAATTTGTGTTAGGTTGTGGAGCTAAAAGCTTCACCAGGATGCAAACATGGAGGAGTTGCTGAGTGTCATAGTCACCGGCGTCAATCAGGCCAATCAACGTCGGTCAGGAGTGGATAGGAAGCTACTGACATCGGTCATGGATCAACTGACATTGGTCATCTCTAGACAGATAGGGACTAACGTCGGTCACCTGTGCATTCCAAAACTGTTAGTTACACGAACAGTTAGTTATTGAACAGCCAGTTTGCATGTAAAGACTAATTTTAGTCTTGAGTTGTGTTTCTAATTATTGTTTAGCATGGGATCTATTTAAGAGACTCATGGGCTGTATTGTAATTAGAGGGATCAAAGCAGGGATCCCCAAGGTGCTAGATAGAGAGAGCAAGGTTGGCTCCTCATAGTGCCACAGTGCCAAGTGTGTATGATTAGGTAGATCTGTGAGAGAGCAAGATCTGGTAGAAGATCCACAGGGGTGCTGGTTTGGAGAATCATAAGGACTTCGTGAGGCAAGGACAAGGGTTCTTCATGGGTAAGTAAGATCAGTTGATTTATAGGTGTGTGTGTGTGTGTGTGTGCAAGGTCAAAGGAGATCTACGAGAGAGCAAGGTCAAAGGAGATCAACAACACAATAGGTAGCAAGATCAAGTAGAGGTCTACTTGGAGTACGTAGTGTACTCAGACTTGGAGTATGTATACATGGTGGTACTAGCAGTATTGTTACTCACTGGTTGAAACAACAACTCTGTGTGTGAGTTGGTTTTGTTTGTAATTGAGAGAGAGTGAAATCTTGAGGGAGAATTACTGGGAAGAAGAGTGTGGCATCTTCTTTATTGTATTTCCTTCTAGAAGAGTATTAATACAATTGGGTATTGTCTCTCATATTCTATGCTATTTCTAAATTTTAGTTACTCTTTACTTCTAGTTAAATTTTGTGTTTAGTTTCTTATACAAAGGTAATCAATTGTGCTCCCTAATCCTGACAAAGTGGTATCAGAGCTTTATGTTCTAGATCCTGACAAGTGGTATCAGAGCCAGGTTGGCAGGTTTGTCAGAGTGAGGTTGCAGGTTCTCAGAGCCTGGTTCAGAGCAGGTTAGTGTTTGATTACAGGTCACACTCAGGGGTTTCTAATTGAGTGGGAGTAAAGCAATGGTAGAAGAAAAGTACACTAAGAATGGAGGAACTCAATGGAAAGAATTCTCAATTACTGAACTATGGAAAGAAAGAGCAGGAAAAGAAAGATTGTTGGTTGAAAGCAGGATCAACATGAAGGGAATGAAGAAGCAGGTGTTGCAGGTATTGTTACATGGGTTGCTCTTGTATGTTCCCTAGATAAAGTAGAATCTTGGATTATAGATTCTATTACCTCTTTCCATGCAGCCCCAAATAGATTAGTTTTCCATGTTAAGGTCCATGAAGACTTTGGAAAGATTTATTTAGGGGTTGGTGAGCCTTGTCAATGTATTGGCAAAGGGGAAGTGCGGCTGAAATTGCATATGGGCAACATATGGGTGTTGAAGAAGGTCATGCATGTCCCAGCCCTAAAGATGAGGCTAATTTTTCAATAAAGTTGGGTGATGAGGGATGCATAGTAACTCTCACAGTGGATGCACTTGAATTAGCATGTGGTAAGAAAGTAGGTACTCTTTATCTATCTACTTGTATTACTGATTCTACTTCTGTTGCAAAGATGTGGCTTTGTAGGCTTGGTCACATGAGTAAGAAGGGAATGCATGTTCTTAAGTGAAAGTTTGATGTTTTTGACAAACTTAACAACTGGAAAGCCTTGGTTTTCATGGAAGAGATGATGGACAAAGATCAGTAGAAGGGGTTGGATATTTCTGAGCAGGGTAGTTTGGACAGGTTTATGATCCAAAGTAAGCTCGTGGGTAAGAAGTCATCACTCATAGGAGAAAACACATTACCAACATCGATCAGGTGAAAACCGATGTTGA